>JAUEPR010000067.1:0-270068 GCA_030435655.1 Armillaria novae-zelandiae | reverse complement strand
CTAACCCTAACCCTAACCCTAACCCTAACCCTAACCCTAACCCTAACCCTAACCCTAACCCTAACCCTAACCCTAACCCTAACCCTAACCCTAACCCTAACCCTAACCCTAACCCTAACCCTAACCCTAACCCTAACCCTAACCCTAACCCTAAACGTATGCGGCTGATACCAGACGCTTCTCTGAGGAAACCCCCGTACCCAAGTGGACGGGAAGCCGTGTTAACACGGTGCGTTGAACTTGATATGACCACAGACAATTCTTTTGACATCCTTGTCGCAGATACTTATTTATTTATTCACTCTTCGAATATCTTACGCGGGTGGCCCCGCTAGCGGTCTAACCCTAACCCTAAGTAAGTATTTACTCAAGCAATTGAGTAGAGCGTACGACTAAAGTCACGATAATAGCCCTAACGCTAACCGAACCCTAACCAAACTTAACGATCCCTTGCGATTAGTAAGTAACCCGCTGCTAAGGTACAGGTCCGCTTAATGCCGAACTGACGACACGCGCTTCGGCGCGCGGACCCCTTATGCGTGGAATCGACCAACGCCGGTCTAGCCCTCGGGCCGGACTGGGAGCCTCGCGGCCGTTGCCGAACATCCTCGGCGATCTCGGAGATCTATAGATAAGATTGTGGTAATCTTATCTGATCAGATTAGGTGAGTGTTATCTTATCGTTATCATACTCGGTGCAACTTCACACGTGCCCGAGTACTATGGCGCCATCTTGTATTTAAATGACGCTTCTCGTACGACTTTGTGCCAAGCAAAGTGTGGTCCAATAGCAATTGCCCCGCACGATGTCGCAATCCTTGCGCGAACGGTCCCTGAAGAGCTATAAAAGCGAAACAGGTTTGGGTTGAGTAGTCCTCATCCCCTGTTGGACCCGCTTCGCTTCACACAAAGCAACGCACAAGAACCGCCTCGGTGAGTTTCCGTTGCCCTACCCCCCTCCTTGCGATCACCTTTGGTGATCGCACCCCCCGCCCAACGCCTTCGGCGAAGGGCGGGGGGCTAACCCTAACCTAACCCTCGCTTTTTACTCTCTCCTGGCTGGGGCTTCTTCTAGTCTGTGGCGCTGCATTTCTGGTGGCGTGTATGACCTCAGATGTTGTGGGAAGATGGTTCTAACAGCCTATGTACGGTTCTCTCGACATACGCGTTTACTCGTATACGACCCGTCATCCTCGCGATGGATAAACCATCACAATAAGCACTTCACAAAGCCACCGTGGACGAAAAGAGAAGCCTCCGACCATCACTCAAATGCGCCTCCAATTTCGAATGCAGCGTGCAAATTCAGACAACGGGTGGTTCATCACTTGGATTGCGATTTGATATGAACGCTTGGGAAATTCAAATAACGGGGGAGGCTAGGAGATGGAAGTTGACCTTTTCGCAAGTCTTCATTTCGCTGCTAGGAACGCTAGATGCATCGCAGGTAGGTATCAAGAACGAGACGAAACTAAATGAAGAAGGGAACGATTGGAAAGACATCATTTCGGGCAAAAAGGATCAACTCTCCCGACCCTGTATGTATTGTATGTAAGGGTATGGATGTGTTTCAGCCGCGTAGCGTAGACGACGGTGAGAGGATCCCGCCTCGAAGTGAGCTGTAAGCTGTGAACGCATCGCTGTGAATTCCACTCGAGAGCGTAAGGCTCAGTGTAGCGGTGAGGAGAATTGAGCGCAAGTGAACTAGCAAATCAAGTCGTGTGACACTGCACAACCTTGTTCATGCAGAGCCCGCGAACCGTTAACCCCTCTGCGATACGCACTCCACACGCACACCCACCACTAGCAAGCTTTCGTCGTAGTGAATCCGGTGTATATCATAGTAGGCAAGCGCGTCCCGATCCGGATCTAAAAATCGAAAACCAAAAAAATTGAACCAGGCCGCAGGGTGGAGCGTGGTTAGGTTAGTAGTCCTGCCTCGATCTCCTCTCCAGGCCCCAGCGATAGGGGTGTGCACTCCAGGAGGAGCTTTCCCCGACGAGGGCTGATGCGATATTAGGACTCAGGAGCCTCTGTCAGTTCAATGCTTTGAGTGTGGGTTTGGGTTTGAGTTTTAGGCTTTCTGTGTGGTATGTATGGATATTAGGGTGGTACTCCTGAGGGTATTGGAGTGTGCGCAGCTAGTACATATACACGTACGTTCGTGCCAATCACGTTTGTAGACTGGAGCCGTACGAGCTTAGAGAAAACGTGTATCGCGAATCATAATCTTGGATTGAAATTCTTCTCGTTCTTCATGCCTGGTAACGGGCTAACTCTGCAAGCATGATACGCCGCCAATACCAATCCGAAAGAACATACTCATCCACTCCCAAAACTCGAATACATATTTTGATCTCCCCGTCTGATGGCAATACGTCACTAGGAAGCCACAAAAAGTGACAGCAATAAATTCCCGGTCAATAAAAGGAATAATGAAAGCGTCGCGGAACGGAGGGGGAGCGTGCGGGGGAGAAAAGAAGGTACTGAGGCGTTGGGATTGAATGACAATGACATGTATTGGGGGTGGCGTAAACTGAGGATGGAGGCAGTGCGAAATGGTGATGTGGAGCCCGAATTCGGAGGGACGAATGTAGAATATATGGAGGAAGGAGGAGGAATACGCCAGAACAAAAACGGGGCCGGCGGGGACGAGGGCGGCGCCAGGGGAATGAATAGTCGGGGGAGGACACCTTGAGTCGAAAATAACACCGGAGAAAGAAGACCGCACCCCTCCGGACCGTGTACCGAGCCCCTCTCCTTCAAGGATGATTTGCGCTTTTCCAACAAGTGAGTACCAATCAGATAGTCATACGCGATTGCGGATCTGTACTCGACGCGCCCTTGCTGATTGATTTGCGGTTATTCTGAGCGCGGGTGTTCCCAGTACCACCGAAGAGACCTTTGTTGGGTGTCCCAATCGTGTGCGGCCAACAAAGCACCGGTGATGGGATGCTTGCTTGGAATAGTGCTGTATCTGATAGTCGCGGGTCTGACCAAGCGGTGAGCGTCCATTGTCGCCGTTCCCTGCTTTCCAAAGGCATCTCCCGTCGCTCGACCCTCGACCCTCTTCTCGTACGCAATTCCTTGCTCTCGCACGCCGAGGCTCCCGTCTACGTACATATTACTCTCGCTATTGAATGCTCGCCCGGCGGTCCGACTCGGGCCCTGCAAATAGGTTCGCATCCCCTTGTCTTGGCAACGAACACGACCCTCCCGAAGTTTTACCCTAATACCCTTGCCTTCTCTTCTCTATTCTTAGTGTTCAACGAACCTCTTCCCCACTCAGTGAGACGTGCTTTCCAGGAGCAGTAGAGTTGTGGGTCCCATCTCCAGTATCAGTTTTCGGAAATGAATATCCCCTCGATGATGGGAAGATTAGGCTATATTGGGTGAGGTTGTGGGTCCGCGAAGACGGGGGATTGTTTCAATTGCAGAGATATCAGGTAGGTGTAATCATACCCGTAAATGATGGGAAGATTTTCGAGGGCATCCATTCCGGGATCAGACGGCGCTCGCAATTGAGACGGACGCGTCATGGTCGGGGGTGTGGGCGGGAGCTGAACGGAAAGATTCGGGCATCGGGGGGGTTACCATCCATGATTAACGTTGATGATAGAAGAGGAGAGTAAATGAGAAGAAGGACCCAAGTTTTGGGCAGATTGCGCCACAGGCTCCGAAGATCCGCGCACCCGATCTAGGGCCGAAGCGAACCGGTTCGTATTTGTATGTGTTTTGTATTTGCGCGTGTATACGGGGTTCTCTCGTGGCAGATAACTAGAGGTCTGGGTGGTGGATGGAAAGTAAAAGGACCCCCCCGTTTCGACTGATCCTCTCCTCCCTATCGCTTCGCTCGTTTACCTCCCTCCCCCTCCCTCCCGCCAAACCTCGTCGGTTAAGGACAACGCCTGGAGTGAGTGCGATGCCTGCGTGCGTTATATCCACTAACCTCCCCCAGATCTCGCGACCCTTGCCGGCTCCACACTTCCCGCCCACCCAGCACTCACCAGTACGCTTGAGCCCTGCTCGCGACTAAATGGCCATGTCTCTCCCAACCTCCCCCGCTTCGGACAACTCCGACTCGTCCAACCCGCGCACGCCGACCAGCCCGTCGCTCCAGCTCAGCAGCACCGAACCCGCCATCGCACCCACCAAACGCAAGCCGTCCCGCCGCGCCAACACTGCCGAGCGCCGCGCCACCCACAACGCCGTCGAGCGCCAGCGCCGCGAGACCCTCAACGGCCGCTTCCTCGACCTCGCCGCTCTCCTCCCCAACCTCTCCCAGATCCGCCGCCCCTCCAAATCCAGCATCGTCAACTCTTCGATTGCTCACGTCCACGCCTCTCGCCGCCACCGCCTCCTCGCAGCTCGTGAGCTCCGCGCCATGAAGATGGAAGCCGACGCCCTCCGCCGCGAGCTCAACGAGTGGCGCGACCGCGCAGGCGTCCCCCGCGTCGAGGAGCCCGTCCGCGGCGAAGGCTTCGGCATGATCATCTCTGGCGAACTCGAGGTCCTCGGCGTAGCCGGCGAAGAGGAAGACTACGGCGACGACGACGGCGGCATGGGCGGGTACGACGAGGCCCCGCCCTCCGCCGCGCCCCCGATGTACCACGGCCACGCGCACGGCCGCTCCCCCGTCATCGCGAGCCCGACCAACATGAATTTCGAGAACCCGCAGATGGGGTATGAGAACTACCCGCCGATGGTGGCCCCTGCGGCGGCGTACTACGCGGGTGCGGCTCCTGCGCCGCCGGCTGCGTTTTTTGAGGAGAAGCGGTTTGCGCAGCCTGCGTTTGAGGGGTACCATAGGCCCAGGAGCGGCGGGTATGATGCGTATGAGGGCATGATCGTCGGTGGTGGGGGGGCTCCTGGTGCTGCCGCCTTTGCCATGATGGTCTAGGCCCCTACGTTATACCCCACCGCGCTGCAAAATATGTAGACCCACCCCTGCTCTGTTGTATATCCATCCTCTCATGACCTTCTTTCGGACCCTCGCCCGCTCTTACGCTCTTTTTTTTCTTTTTATTATTGGTTGAAAGTAGATAATGTGTAAGGATTCAATCCATATTTATTGAATCGAGTTGAGAAGTAAAAAGTACATATTAGATGCGATGCCTATTGCCGGTTGTTCGCTTTGCGATTATCACGCTGTTTCTGCCATCATTACTCTCTTCGGGTGCATTGCATTGAAACAGACGCTACTGCGTTCAAAGCTCGGTTGCATAACCCGCTGATCTTGTATTCTGATGCCACCCTCCGAGGCGATGCTTGATTGACGTTTTACTTTTATATTCACGTCCTCGCATGCACGCATGTCCCTCGACGTTTATCTCTCTCTTTCTCTCTCTGCACGCGGTTCCCAGTCTGATTGGAAAACGCTAGCGCGGATGACCCTATGTCGATCTTTGCAACTCGGGTGGAGAGTTACCGGTGCCGATGCATGTGATTCTGGGAGACGAGGCGGGGCGTTGACAAAGAGGAGCGACCTATCCTGTCATTGAGCCGTGGTTGTCTACGCGACCTGGAAAGAAACAACTGCTCAGGCCTAGGCGCGTACGAACAGGATCATCGTCGTGCGAGCACCCGTCGCGGAGGTGCGCTTTCAGGGCTTCGTGCGTTACCAACCAAGTCATAGGTCGTTCTACTCGTCTACTAAGCTTACATGTTCTCTTTCAATAAGCACGCCAAGCATACACGCACGCTCCGCAGTCCCAATGCGAGTGCAACGTCTTCCTTCTTCACAAACCGTGTACCCCGCGGTCTGATGGTTCATTGTCGAGAAGCTCATTCATGATAAGAGAACTGACTGATCCCTACCTCCGAGATAACAACTCGACTCACCTCCTCCATACACATGCATATGTCTCTCCACTTATCTTCATGTGGCTCGAACATGAGTGACCCTAGCGAAGACTCATCGTAATCCGGGAACGCGAACCCGCTAAAATCACTCACGCCGTACGCGCGAACGCTCGCATTCCTGATCGTCGGGGAAAAGCGACCCCTATCGAATGAAGATTCGGATCGGGAATCGGTATCGAGTCTCCTCCGATAGCTGCTCGGAGGGATCGACAATGGGTCGACCGTCCTGGGAGCGCGAGTCCCCCTTTTTTTTCTCAGGCTCTCGCGGCTCCGGAGAACCCCAAGTCCGGATTTATCATATAATCGCGTAACTGGTATCTGCGCGTACCAAGTAGCGATTTGATTCCATGTAAGCGTAATAAGTATGCGGTGAAATGTACTGTCAAACAGGAACCCACGTTTAGAAAATTCCTTTTTTTTTTGCCAATTATGATCGCCGTCATTCGTTCCAATTTGCACGTCTGTCTGATTTTGAAATCTGGTGCAAAGCTCGTACTGGGAGTGTTTAGATGCAGTGTTGACGAGTCCTTCGCTACCGTTGCCAGTACGGCTTTGGGTCCGAGGACAGAGCAGTACCAGAACACACCTTTCTTCTCACATTCAGACAAAAAGACACATTCGACCAACAACGAGCTCCACTAAATCTCTGCATATCAATCCCTTTTATCAAATGGAGCTCACTTTCATTTTTTTTTTGAATTTGCAAGGGTGGGATTTTGGTCGGCGTCGGAGGCTTTGTGTACATACCGCTCGGCGAGCGAGAATCAAATTATAAAAGCAGTGCGCTGATGTCATACAAGTGTTTACATACCGAAGGCCGGCAGAGAGGTACCTCGTACTGGGACGATGAAGTGAGCACAAGAGGAGAACGAGGGTCGTTCATCGTAGAAAGCGCACCACCCTGCTTCTTCTTCTTGGGGAGTCTCCTACCCCCCAAAACGCATCCCAGCACCTGCTTTATTCATATCAGACGATTGCATCAAGTCCCTTTCCGATGGACCTCAACTACCCTTCCGCCTACCGAGCGTTCACACAACTTCCCATGGTCCGTTCGTCTAAAGCTCCATAGACAATACGCGACGTACCACAGGAAGCACGATGGAAAACTCAATCCGCTATAGCTTTCGTTAATCGCAATACAATGGACCACATTGTCTCCCCCCAATTTGGGCCGGCCGCCGGCGATTTATCCTCCGGGATTTCCAAACAAGTAGTCAAGATCTTCTCCACAGAATTCAAAGCTGTTCCGGCCATAGTCACAACATCATCATCTTCAAATATCCTCGAAGCTCGTAACTCGATACACATCACACTTTTACAACAACAGGGTTCTTGTCGCTCTCATATTGTCCAGGAGCAGACGTACACGCATCGTTTGCACAGGCTTGATGACTGCATCTGGAGACCATGCGTCCGGAACGGTACTGCACCAGAAGTCTCGTCGCACCCAACTCGCTACAAAGAAAGGGAAACGAACTCGATCCCCCCTCCAAAGAAAAAGGACTCAAGAGCAAAAACAAACACCGAATGCTAGACGTAGATAAAGCCAGAGGGAACAGCCAAAGCTCCGAGAAACTTTGTCTAGAATACATAAGTTTCAGTAGTCAGTACACAGTACCTATTTCCCGCTGGCGCTAGCGGAGAGCAGGAATATTAGACCAGCGCGAAATATTTGTCGACCAGGAAGCGTGCCAGGGGAAAGAACGCCGAATAAACTCGAAGGTATGTCATGGGCGTCCGGCGAAGGCTCCATAATCCCCTGGACCGGACGACCTCCCGCAGGGAAAATGACCATGATTGATGGATCGTCGAGGGAAACCCGGAGGAATGATAGGCACCGGAGGCATGGGACTCAGACGAAGAGCTACACAGCTGATAAAATTTCACTTTTTTTGAGTGCTCAGAGAATAAGCGAGGAAAAACGAATAACATTCTAAGCATCTCTTATTAGCGCATCCTAGTGATTTGATTCCACGTCAGCGTAATAAGTACGCATTGAAATTAGCTTCACTCTCAAACAGGAACCTACCTTTAGAACAGAAAATCCTTTTTTTCTTTTGTTTTGTTGCCAATTACGATCGCCGTTGGTTGTATGTCTTCCCGATTTTGAAATCTGGTGCTAAAGCCCGTACTTGGAGTGTTGAGATGCAGTGTTGACGAGTCAGAGCCGGAGTCGGAGGGGGTTCCTTCGCTACAGTTCCCAGTACGCGTAAGCACAGACCAGTACCCGAGCACACCTTTCTTGTTATGGATATCGGGTCTTTTCCGACTTGAGTACGAGTCAATACATGCTTACTCTCAGGCTTCTCGGTCTTACCAGTATTTTCTCTTGCCTTCTCTATTCTTCCTGTAGATACCAGAATATAGCAGAACATTGTAGAATATTAATGATCCGAATCCCCTAGTATATAAACACTGTCTGTACTACTAAGAAAAAAGACAATTTCACTACTCTGCAATGTCCGCTTAACTGTGTAATTTAAGCATCTTTGATCGGTGACGCCTAGCGCTTGTCAGAAACCTTGTTGGTTAGGCCTAGCGCTTGCTGACGCCCCGTTAACTACGCCTAGCGCTTGTTAGCACCCTTATGGATCCCTCTTGGTGGTTGAACCTCGGCTTACGGACATCCTCGCTCACATTTTGGGTTTTACTCAAATAGTTATTACTTCGTGTACTACGCAAAATAACAGATTCTTAACATTTCTTCTCAGATTCAAACAAAACGATACATTCAACCTCCACCTTAAATCTTTGAATATCAGTCTCTTTATCAAACTCTAAATTTATTTTTTTTCAGCATTTGAATTTGCGAGGGTGGGCTTTTTGGTGGTGTACAAGTACCGCTCGGCGAGTGAGAATCAAATTGTAAAAAGCAGTGCGCTGATGTCGTACATATACTGAAGGCCCGCAGAGAACGTAACTTTGTAGTGGAACGATGAAGTGAGCACAAGAGGTGACAACGAAGGTTGTTCGTCGTAGAAGGTGCACCATCCTGCTTCTTCTCTCCTACCCTGAAAACGCATCTGAAGACCATCCGTACGGAACGTGTACCTCTAGAGGCTGGTACTACACCAAAGTCTCCCACCCAACTCGCAAGGAAAGGGAAAATTAAGATCCCCTTCATAGAAAAAGGAAGAGCAAAATAAACACCGAACGATATACGAAGTTCCAGCAGTCAGTACACCTCCAGGCAGGTGACCTATTTCCCGCCGGTTAAAATGCTAGCGGAGAGAAGGAATGTTAGACCAGCGCGAAATAGTTGTCGACCAAGAATTTGTATCGCCAGCGTGCCAGGGGAAAGAACACCGAAGAAACTCGAAGGTATGTCATGGGCATCCGATAACCCTACACGGGACGACTTTGCAGGGAGCCCAATAACCACGACCCAGGGAAACCCGGAGAAATGATAGGCACCGGAGGCATGAGACGCAGACGAAGGACACTATGTAGCGTGAGATGAGCCTATGTCGATCTTTACAACTCGGGTGGAGAGTTACCGGTGCCGGTGCATGTGATTCTGGGAGACGGGGCGGGGGCGGGGGCGTCGAAGAGGAGGAGCGTCGGTTGCGTGGATGCGGCTTGAACCTCATCGGTGCTTCAAGCCTATCCTGTCATCCAGCCGTGACTGTCTACGCGCGGCGACCTCGGAAAGAAATCGCTGTTCAGGTCTAGGCGCCTGCACGAGATCATTGTTGTGCGAGCACCTCACCTCTATCGCCGTCCATTTAAGATGTGCGCTGGGTTCGAGTCTTTTTGTCTCGTAAAATTACCCTATTCCCGAGCTAGTAAGTGTGGAATATTGTTGATCCTGTGGCTGTGGGAGCTGGTGAGCCCAGAGTCGTGCTGTGTAAAGGTTTACTAAGAGAAAGAAAGTACGGAAAGGTATTTATGTAGCTACCTTTCGTAGTATACTGTACTCGTTTGCCCATCACGACCACATTTACAGTTTCCTAGTAACTCGCTAGGCAAACGTGCCTGACCATACGGTACACAACAGTAAGTGCTGGTCGCGAGGAGAAAGGAGTAACATCGGGATGTCGATAGGGCGGGATACGGGTTTAGTTCGAAGTCTTCGGTCAGGGCGCAGGAACGGGAGGAAGCGGCGGGGGACGCAAGCATTGAATAGATACGAGTCTAGAGCAGCTTGAAGGTTGTCGTACCCGTCTGCGATGTAGCGGACCATCGTTACAGTTACGCGGGCGAGCTTGGGCCACCGACGGATCGCAGACCATGAACCCCGGGGATGGAGGGAGATCGGAGAACCGGCTCGTCCCGTTTCGAAATGCCGGTCCGACCGGCGAGTAGGGGCTTTTGACAAATATTCCTAAACACCGCTCCGCTGCTCAAGTTTTTAGCCTCTTGGGTTTAGCCTTTAGCCTTGTTGATCTTACCGGGGATAAGATTTGTTTATCTCTGCTACTGTTTCTCGATGCACCTTTCCTGCTCCCTGTGTGTCAGTACCCGGTACAAGACTCAACAGGCTTGAGTCTGGTGTTGGCACCAGCCATGTTTGAACTTGAACTCGAATTTAACGGTATCTATTGGAGAGAAAACCAGGAGATCATCATCATTGTTGCCTCCATTCTTGTTCTGAATCCCACATCGGTACGGATACCAAGGCGATACCGCATCTAAAGCATTGCTCTTCACGTAATATTCTGTGTTCTTGCTGTGTTTATCTCTCCTGTCATTTCTTGATGAGTCTTTCCCACTCCCTGTGTGTCAGTACCTGGCGCCACTCCTGGGCTTGATATTACAAGTTTCTATCAGGCGCTGGCACCTACTATGTTTGAACTTGGACTCGGATTTTAGCGGTATCTATACGAGGCAGCCCGAGGACCAGCAAATCATTGTAGTTGTCAAATCCGTTCTTGTTCTGCATCTCACGTCGGTACGAATACTAAGACGATACCACACCTGAATCATCGCTCTTCAGGTAATGTTCTATCGTTTTCTTCATGCCGATTTGACAGCTCAGTTGAGTCAGTCAGCAGCCTATGCCGGAGATAATCCTACCACCTGGATGCAAGCTCAGTGCACCTTGTTCATCATGAATGAAACATCGAAATTTTACCAATGCTATTCCGGTATGAGGAAGACAAACTATGTTAACTTTATACTCAACTTAAGTTATTTCCAGGAGTAAACACCTAAAGCGCAAATGGACATCACGGCTGCGTATCCTCACCTTCACCCTAGAAGTTCTACAGGAAACTGAGGACACTGATTTCTGAAGAAGGTGTTGAGATTAAATCGTCGCAATCGTGCCCTAGCATCGAGAGATATCGTCCGCAGACGGGATTCATGATCGTCGGGAAACGCGACCCTTATTCACTGACTTATGAGATTCGGGTCGGGAATCGGTATCTAGTCTCCTCCGATGCTGCTCGGAGGGATCGACAATGGGAGCGCGAGCCCTTTTCTCAGGCCCTCGCGGCTCCGGAGAACCCAAGTCTCGGCTTTATCATATACTCACGGAAGCATCTCTTATAAACGCGTCCCAGTGATTTAATTCCATACGCAGTGAAATGGCTTATTGTCAAACAGGAACCCACGGTTGGAAAAGGAATAAAAAGCTTTTTTTTTTTTGCTAATATGATCGCCGTTGGTTGTATGTCTTTCCGATTTTGAAATCTGGTGCAAAGCCCTGTACTTGGAGTATTTAGATGCAGTGTTGATGAGTCGGAGTCGGAGGCGGAGGCATCCTTCGCTACCGTTCCTAGTACAGGTAAGCGTACCGGAGCACACGTTTCTTCTCAGATTCAGACAACAAGATACATTCAACCGTTAACCTTAAATCTCTAAATATCAGTCCCTTTATCGAATGGAGCCCAACTCCAATTTCTTTTTCAGCATTTGCATTTGCAAGGTGGGGCTTTTGGACGGCCTCGGAGGCTTTGTTCAAGTACCGCTCGGCGAGCGAGAATCAAATTGTGAAATGTAGTGCATACTGAAGGCCCGCAGAGAACCCACTTGGTATTTGGACGATGAAGTGAGCACAAGAGGTAACAACGAACGTTGTTCATCGTAGAAGGTGAACCATCCTGCTTCTTCTTGCCATCCTACCCTGAAAACACATCTGAAGACTATCCATACGGAACGTGCAAGTCTAAAGATCGGTATTACATCAGAGTCTTGCACCCAGCTCGCAACAAGGAAGGGGAAACAAACCAAGATCCCCTTCATAGAAAAAGGAAGAGCAATAAACGCCGAATGTGAGACGTAGATAAAGCCAGAGGGAACGAACATCCAAAACTCGGAGAAACTTTGCCAGCAATACACCTCCACCTCCCGGCAGGTGACCATTTCTTGCCGGTCAAAACGCGCCAACAGAGAAGGAATGTTAGACCAACGCGGAATAGTTGTTGACCAGGACTTTTTCTTTTCCTTGCCAGCGTGCCAGGGCGAAGAACCTCAAAGGTACGTCATGGGTGTCCGAAGGCTCTATAATCCCCTGGACGGGTCGACCTCCGGCAGGAAGAATGACCACGATTGATGATGATCGAGGGAAAACCGGAGAAATGATAGGCACCGAAGGCATCGGACTCAGACGAAGAGCTACATAGCCAAAACCAGGTGTGTCTGATAATCTGGATTAAAATTTCCCCTACTATTACCGACTAGGAGAATAAGCGAGGAAAATGGAATAATATCGGGATGGTCGATAGGGCGGGATACGGGTTGAGTTCCTCGTCTTCGGTAAGGGCGGAGGCGTACGGCACCGAGGGCAAGGAACGGGGGAGTGAATGAAGAAGCGCCGGGGGACGGAAGCATTGAATAGATACATAGAAGGCTCCAGTCTAGAGCAGCTCCAAAGTTGTCATACCCGTCTGTGATGTAGCATGTCAAAGACCGACTCGTTACAGTTACGCGACCCACAGATCCCAGACCATAAACCCTGTGGAAGGAAGGAAGGAAGGAGACCGAATCGGGAACCGGCTCATCCCATCTCGAAATGCCGGTCGGAGTGGGGGCTTTTGACAAATAGTAAACACCGCTCACGTTTTTTCCCGCTCATTCGCCTCTTGCTTGGGATTAGCCTTTAGCCTTGGTGTTATTGCTGTGGATGTGGTTTGTTTATCTCTGCTACGGTTTCTTGATGAACTTTTACAAAGTACTCCCTGTGTGTCAGTACCCGGCGCAAGACTCAGCGGGCTTGCGGCTTTTCTACCTGTTACTATATTCGAACTGGAGCTCGAATTTAGCAGTATCTATCTGAGGCAGTACCAGATGATTACTGTAGTTGCTGCATCCGTTCTTGTTCTGAATCGTGGGTCGTTACGAATACCAAGGGGATTACCGCATCTGAATCATTGCTCTTCAGGTAACGTTCTTCTTGGAGATTTGATAGTTCAGTTCTCGTTCGCCAAGCAGTCTGTGCTGGAGATAAGTGTACGATTTGGATGCAAGCCTAGTGCACCTTGTTTATCATGAATGAGATGTCGGAAAGCTACCGATGACATTCCGAGGTACGAGGAAGGGCCTTGTACTCAACTTAATTTATTTCCGGGAGTGAAAACTTGAAGTGCAAATGGAAGCCATGGCTGCGTATCCTCACCCTCACCCTAGAAGCTCTACAGGAAACTGAGGACACTGATTTCTGAAGAAGGTGTTGAGATTAAATCGTGCCCTAGCATCGAGAAATATTGTCTGCAGGCGCACGGCCTTGGAAGAAATTCTACCACGCCGTATGCACGTCTTGTCGAATTCTGACGGGCGAGGTGATTGTGATTCACAGAATCATCTCATGAAGGATACATGGAAGTCTGTATCTGAGCCTCTTATAGACTTTCTGAGCCACGCGAACATGTCTTTTGATATACATCTTGTCAGTTTATGTGCACAGCGTGAATAAACTCAAATCTTTGGGAGTACGATCGGCAACGATATCTCTTCTCCATATCGCTGGTTTCGACATGGTCTCATTGGGTTGAATGGACCAAAAACATTGCGCTGAGATTTCAGCCACTCCCACAGAAAGCCGTATACGATTTATCGAGGACTCTCAAATTTGATGTACCGGCTGGATCACAGGGATCATACTTGGCGCAATGATTTGAAGACGCGTCTACTGACCTCTGCGGGTTTACCATGAGCGTGGAATTATCCACGATCTCACGATGGATTGCAGTCGGAGGCCACATCAAAGCTTGGTCTTAGTGCGCCAGACAGCAGTGAAGCCATCCTTGTTGAGTGCATCGGTAGACACTCCATCGGCAATACCTCCAGAATGTAAAGATTGGTTGTCAGCGCATTCTCTTGGTGAGCCGTATGCAATGTGGAACTTGGGCCTTTAATTAACTTCACGATGTCAGTACGTGGCAGTGAATCAAAGGACGTGGTATATTTTTCAACCATCTCAGTACAAAACAACTAACTCGTCATCGAGCTCAAAGAGGCCCATCTACATAGTCTTAAACTTTACAGGTACTAAAGTCTTTTGGGTGATCTGATTTCCGCGTCTCTGCGAGAAGAATATTGACACCCTTATCAAACAACTTAGTGCGCACTGAAACTTGACAGGAAAATGCACACACCGTTTCTCCAGTATTTCCCAAAGTGTTGGCGGGCAAAAATGTTAGGGCTCTAGGAACACGAGATTGATCACCTTCAGACTGGTGTCTCTTCCGTGCATTCAACCTAAGAAATTATCAACGTCAGTTCCGAATAAGCTTTCCATCATGGCGCATCTTCACATAGCAAGTAAAGAATTAATATAAACTGTAATTGATTATTGTTAGTGGCGGACCAAGGGCAATATTGCAAAGACGATCTCACGTTTTGGGTGAATGAAGTCGATTCCAATGAATATCAAAGAGTTGGGCCAGACAAGGAACTGGGAAAGAATGTCTGTATGTAGAATGATGCGAGAAACTCGAAAGGATACCATACCGTAATGAGTGATATTAACGAGCATACACTATTCCCATTCAGCTTTCACATAAAAGCATGAATACTGACTCCCATACCTTGTAGCTAATCCAGAAATCACAACAAGGCGCATGAGGTTCAGAAGTTTCTTGGATGTGCTGACATTGGAGTAAGTTCTCAGTGTCTTACCAGTCCATGTTTGAGCACAGTTACCATACCTGGAGAAGCTGGTGACCGATCTGCTCTTGTGCAGGTAATAGCACATTGCGACGGCAATGATAAAGTCGGATATTGCTGCAACAGAAAAGGAAAAACAAATTGCTTTCTAACTGGATATTTGAATCATCTCGTGGAACAAGTTGATAGCACATACCCTCAAATGCGCTATAGACAGGAAATCGGATAGTTGAGAATATCTACAGTACCAGTGAGCTGGGACTCAGATAACCAAAGTGTTCTTACACATCGACAATCATGTCTGATATTTCAAACGTCTCAGCACAAGTAGACCATAAAGTAGGATAAGAAGGACTCGCATATTCCGGAGCCTGTAGACAGGGAATATCACTATTGATGTCATTATAATCGACTGAATCACTCACTGAAAGCAGTTAAAACGGAGAGACACTACGGCGGGTCCTCGTTAGATACAGAAAACCGCAGAAAGAATGTTGCGTACCACAAACCACAGAACGACTTTGTAAGAGTTTTGGTCAACTATCAGCGCGCAAATGTTATTTTTTAGAATAAATGAAATGGGAAGAAAACCAACGTTTCCATAAACGGATGGTATACAGACTATAGGACATGTCAGTAAATGAATGGTCCAAGTGGAGGTAAAGAATATAATACGCCTGGACTGCCATGACTATCAGAACCTGGATGGACAAGGTTTCAGAGACGAGAATTTAGCAAGGAATAGAATTAATAATAAACACATTGGAAAGGACTTGAAGCTTGTGAATTGTGGTGTTTTAAGTCTCCACTCCAAAATGTCAAGCAGAGCAAAATACCTTAAAGCTCCTGCGCCAGAATGTCAGCAGGAGAACATGCTATACCTGTATCAACTATACTTACCATACAACATCGTCAATGGCGACAAAATTTCCGAAGTGATTGATGAGGTAGTAATACAACGCATGCGTGCTTAGAACGACGTGAAGGGCATCGAGAATCCTAGAGAGGTGTCTTGTCATACAGAAACGTCGATGCAAGTAGAATTGACGGACCAAAGCGATGTAACCTGTCCAGTGAAGTTGAAAAGCTTAAATACACTGCTAGGGGAGCATTCCCATACCGAGTATCGGTATACCCACCAATCGTCTGGGTATTTCTTGTAATAAATAACTGTTTGTAGATTCGTAATGCCGAATATTCTATTGCCCGTGAGTAAGGGAGATGAAAACCTTTGTAGCAGTGAGTGTGGCTTACATTGCGGCCACCGTTGCCCCTAAGTAAACTGCACCGAGGGTCGCTCCTAGTGATGGAATGACAAGTGAGCTCATCGTGGGTTTAGAGGACGACTGTATGAGTGATACCTATCTCAACTTGTTAAGGCTGACCATTATATAGCCTTCAGAGACAGATAAATTTGGAGAGGATTAAACAATCGACACTGAAGAGTAAGGCACTGGCATAAATAGATTGTTGAGTTTGAAACAGATAAATTTCAGATGCATCTACTTCTCTTGAAATAATTCTATAACCAAGGGCTGATGAAGGCGTGCTGGGAAAGCACAACCACTGATACCACTAGGAAACCATCATCAGACCTTCTATGCGAGGACTATGCTTTTATTACACGGATTGATACCCATATAGACATCCGTTTAGCGCTAGCCATCTGTCACATTTCTTCCATAAGATAATCAGGACTTGATTATATGGCTTCGAAGCTTTCCGTGTCCTCATGTGATGTATGGCGTACGGCTAGAGATATGCCTAGCATGAGCTGAAGTGCGAATACTTCCCATTCCCTAGACTTTAGCAAAGATTTTCTATTTTCAAAGGCCATCCGGCATCTCTTCTGCAATGCGAATTGATCTCCTGCAAGACTTGTGACATACATGCTTGGAAGGACTTCTTGATAATCACGCCGAAGTGATCTCCGGAACAAGAGCCGGTCATCATTGTCTGTCCCCCATCAAAGTCTGTGCCGAGTTGAGATTGAAAGGTCATAAAATGTAAATTGTTCTCACTGTGGACCTGAATGAGAAGAACAATTGTGATCACAAGCAGCGCTCTTTCCTTGAACTGGATCCAAGGAACAACTCGTGGACGCCGTCTCTACTATACTAAGGTCTCCAGTTTTCTCACGTTCATAGAACTAAATTTAAGATGAATACACTTATTGGCACAAAAGAAGGCGCACTATGTACATCTTACAGCCCCGCCTTGTTCGGGATGGAGCAAAGATGGACTTAGAAAAAGCGATGATTTACGGGGGAGAAAGTATTCAGAAAAGGGCAGCCACTCTGACTTTCACTGTGTTACCCACAGTCGATGGTAAGATAAAACTTGGGGACTTCCTGGCATGGACATGAATCTGTCGACTTATAAATATGAAGAAGGACACTATGGGATAATGGACCCATGTAGTTTGTTATCGTACATAGTCCAGAAATACTTGATACTTGATATGGAGGAAATCACCAAACACGATAATCTCACAGCCTCGCAAAGGTCCCTTTCAAGCTGTTGATCGAAGGCGTGAAGAAGTATTCGCCACCACGAGGAACAACGAACTCCTCCGTCAAGGTAAGTTCAGCATTAGGATCAGCAGGGTCAGTTCCCGACATCATTCTGATCCCTGCGTCCCCAGCCTGTCCAATGATAGGATCGAATCTGCAAACGACATAAATCAGTACTGGTGATCTTTATGGATGACGGTAAATTGGCATACCCAGGTGTAGCAGGTGTTTGTTCAAACGGTGGGAAGTCGACATTATTGGCCCAGCCTGCGAACATCAGAATCAGTCTTGTCACACCATCAAGTACGGTCGTACGTACTCTGCTGAATGAACTGGAAAGCGTCGACGATGCTGCTCTGATAGCACATGAAGAGAAGACCCCGCCCATGCTGCGTCTTGGCTTCGTCTTTCTCACTTTGCGTGACCTCGGGTCCGAACTGGATACCGCGACGGAGGATTCGCCTGTTCTCCAAAGAGTTCGGAGGGACTGTGTCTTCGAGGTCTGCGCGAGGCAGAGTCTTACGAACGTGGGAAGCAAATGGGCACCGAGATTGGTCGTCTCGCTCTCCCTGGAAACGGAAGTTGTTGTTCCTGACATGGAATAAGCGCAACGAAAGTACAGGTGAACATAAAATACCATACCTCTGAGGATCGGCACCCAATTCGGGATCATCGAAGAGTGGCGTGATATCTACAGACGGTGCATTAGAATGCAAAGGATTTTGATAAGTCGTGTTAGCATACCGATGGGTGCACCTAGCGCAGAATACGATGAGATTCGTTCCTAGGAAGTAGAAGCAAAATCAGACTGACCACTCTTCCACCTTCCAACCATCCTCGCGCCCATCAGCTCGCTGCCATCCTCTGGCGAAAGCCCGGGAGCAATAATGGGATGTCTCTTCAAGAAATCATCAAATTCGGGCACGAGCTGGAACAGGTAGCGGAAGACCAAGAAGCTTCCATCCTTCGCCCAGCCCGGCCGAGTCGCCGCTCTCGAATCTCCATCCTCTCCCGCAAGTATAGCGCCTGCTCTCACAGGTTTCGGACCTGGAGGCGGATTTGTATCGAAACCAATGACAGACGGGTTTGATACACCGTCAAGGAACCCGAAGCTATCAAGTACCACGTGAGCTTCGGTGTAGGAGATGGAGCGAGAAGAAAAACGTACTGCTCGTGCGCTGATACAGCGCCCGGCCTGACGTCCCCTTGGATATGGGTGACTTCATGGATGGAGAGACCAAAGAGCGCTCGTATCTCGAGCAGTTTAGCGCTGACGGTAGGCTGGCTGTCTCCGGCGATGAGGATGACTGCATCAATCTTTCCCTTGAACGCCGGATCCCAGTCCGGAAGAGAGTCAGCTCCGACTTTGTCTCCGAGGTTTGGAGCCGCGTCTTTCAGTTGACCACTCTTGAAGGCGGAATCATCAAGCGCATCAGCATCAGTGATGCCAAGCTACGTGGAAAGCATCAATATGCAATTTTTCGTAAACATGAAGAGCCGCACCTTATCAATACCGAAGCGCGAGAAGGCGATGTTGACGCCGACCATGGGGATAAGAGTGGGTATCTGACTTAGGAGAGTGTTTTTCTTGTGATCATCGATAGCTTTGCGATCAGCAATCACTTGCGCACTCGTCTTCACAAGAGGGATAAATAGATTGAGTTGAACTTTGAATAAGATGGTATTCGTGATTTGGAAGAACAGGCAGGTCTGCGTCTTCTTCGGTAAACCCCCACTGTCGGCATTAGAGTCAGTACGGCGCACGACTAGTATACCAAACGGGACCTACAGGACATCACCTTGGATATTGTTGAGGTCCAAAGACGGTGTGGTAAGAGGCTGTTGGCCGGCGAGTTGAAGCGCTGATTGACTGAGAGTATCCATAACAGGTAGAAATGTCGATGGCTACTGCTTCAGACGCGCTTATATAGGCCGGGCTTGATTCATTGCATTTCGTAAACTCCTACATCGTAGTCAAAGCTGTTACAAGTCGCATAGCCTTGGTGTTTTTGCTGTTACCGTCTCAATAGGTCGCAGGTCACATTTCCTATACAAATGATTATTCATAAGGGATAGTTTCAACTATCACAGGCGTACCTGGCCTCTTTTCCTCGATACAAAGCTTGGTATGCAAGGTCTATGAGCGCTACTCCGTCCTCGGGGTGTAGAAATCGGCTTTCAAAGAGGATCCGTTACCCCAAATACAATGCCAAGCAATCACCGGAGATTAGGAACAATCAATTATTTTTGATATGCAAATGTTAAGCAAACGGCGTGCATGCCATTGGACGCCAATCCGATGGACCCGGACCAGTGCACCCAAAGGCGACTCCAAACAAGCGTCTGTCACCTGAAAGTGGCGCTGTGCCATCACAGACGGGACGAGCAATGTATGAAATTGTCCACCGGAGCTGTAAACAAGCGACTCTCTGCAAGGAAGGTAAAAAAACTGACCCCGGAGCATGAAAATTCTGTATTTCGTAGCCTCAGGCAACCTTAACAGATCCGTCTTCCGTAGGAGTTTCTTGGGGCTGTATGTGTCGGCCTAAGAGTTCAGGATAGCTTATGGCCTTCCAGGCGCATCGGGCACTGTCGCTGAAGTATGAACCGAAACTGACGCATAACTATGTAAGCATAGCTTACAGCGGGCACGCGACCGCACCCAGATCGGGCTGGTCATAGCAAGATATATATAGATGTATGTATACTAGCGGTCGTCGGTTGACGACATTGATACCATGCTTTACGGTCTCATTTTTATTTATGTCGTGCTCAAATGGCTAGATTTTCGGTTTTCGGTGATTTGAAAGTATGTGCAAAAAGCTCGCATTTTGCACCACAATCTCAATCTGACCTAGGAGTGGAGAGAGTCGAAAGAAAACTAGTTCTGATGACCTTTAGATGCGCGTTTTTGCCATCTCTCAACTTACTAATTGTCTTTCCCACCTCAGACAGTACTACCATGCTACTATGCTCATGCTCATTGCTCTGCATACATGTTGCAGTGATCAAGAGTGCTCACAAATCTACAAATAAAAGGAGCTATAAAACTCAGGACTACACCGAGTCTATGGAGACGTTGCAGAGGGAATGGTTGACAAACCTGATTTGTGAATGTGGCAATATCTTGGTCTTACAAAGATATGCAACCAAAATGGTATTTTTAAAGCTACAAAGCACTGTCATCCTCACACTACATTGTTAGACTATCACGAAAAAGCCGTGTTTTTGGTCGAGGATGAGACAAATCAATATATGGAGGTCGCAACTGTATTAATCTCCCGAACAGACCCTGAGAGACCTTGCAAGCAAGGTAATGTAGATACGTAGGTAGCTCTCTCTCCTTTCTTCCTTCCTACCCTTACGTCTCACCTTACCACTCTTACTCACTGCATACGCTTGTCTCCATCAATATACCCCGTTCCTATTCTCTTGTGTCCCGTAAGTAAATCTCCAGCGAGGCTGTCTGTCGATGAGCAGCCTTTCAGACTATTAGGTTCCGGTCGATGATGCTACTTTCAGCGAGCACCTTTTCACTATCGTTCCCATCAGATGCATGGTTGAATCCAATGAAAATTAATTGCAATGTCCAGTAGCGCAAAACAACGCTGAGAGAGTGGTCATACACAATAATTTCGACACACACGCATCCCTATACCTTTCCTTGAGAGAAGTAACACTGCGACAACGTGCATGCTTGAGCAGACCGATGGCGCGTGGCATGTAGGGATGAACTCGGCTTTGATATTGAGTGAGTTGAAAACCTTTCCATGCCGATGAGATGCATCAGCAATAAAATCAAAGTTGGCTGTCAAAAAATAATAATAATAAATGCTGCGTAGCATCATCCACTCTTGTTCCCCTGACAACTTATGCAACATTGGTCTATCTACGCACCTGCTTGGATCCTAAACAGCCAAATTTATCTTGAAAAGAATAATTTCCAGGAGCATACCCGCATGAATTATTTGTACACACGCCGGTTGCCCCCAATCTAGCCCTAGTTTGGCGGAGTCAAAGGGTAAGGTCCGAGCTTGGTGGTGTTGTGGCTGAATGAGCGCTGAAAACCTAACAACGGAGCTGGGCCTTGACGTAGAGTATTATTGTTCGTGGTCCAGGTCAAAGCCGGCATGTGCCGGGGGACACGGCTTTATGTTGATTTACCGCATTTTCCCCGGCAGCGATCGGCACGATGTCATCTGTGACGAAATAGGAAGGTTCAGTATTTTGGCACTTGGCCACTCACCCTACCGCTCGCTCGCGCCGTCTCGCTTCCAGGCATCCGGACGACTTTGTAGGATGTTCCAGATGGTCACTGAGATGTGATTTGCAGCATGTTTGAGGGCGGACAGACTGCAACATTGACCAGGGTGGTCGTCGGTATGGTCCTCTTGGTGTGTGAAAACACGTTCATTTCTTTCTACTGCTAACGAACTTGTATAAGATCATTACAGTCTCATTTCCCAGCCGACTTTCTACCCTCTTCACAACCTCCTAGACACTCCTAGACCCCCGCAAGGCCTACCGTTGCCCCTCGAAGCGTGTAATATCTCCCAGAACTTCGGCACACTTCAAAAACCCCACAGCGACTTTTGTCTTTCGTGTCCGCCACCTTAGTCGCAGTCCCTACAACGCCAACGATACACGAGACTCCTTTTTTGCAGTCCTAGTACTCGTCATTCCCTCGCCGGCGCGTACGCTCCCTCCGGCACTCTGCTAGTTACTCTCATCACGAGGACAACTGATATCTGCTGTCCGTTCAGCGCATCGGCGACACTTCCGCACACTCGAAGTTAAACGACTGTGGCTTGACCGCTGCTATTCCCTCGTCGCCGGTAGTACTACGACGATGACGACGTGGACGTCCTCTTTTTCGGGCTTCAAATGCTCTGGGGGCAACTGCAACAGCAGTATTGTCCCCACCTCTATTCTCCACCGATGACGACTTTCTCCGGTGACGCCCATCACCTATGTCGCTGACACATCCCCTGCCCCGAGTTTGGCTCACACTTTTCCAGAATGGCTAGCAGTACCAATCGCCTGCTCCACCGTCTCGACGACGTCTGCGTCAATCGAGACATTCAAATGACATCCGCGCCGCCCTCTGACCTTGACGTCTTCTCCTTCAACCACAACGACCTCTGTCGCGTCTCAGAGAGCTCTTCTCTTTCCTGTGACGTCGGAGGTGGACAGCTGAATGCCGGGCGTGCATGAGCACTTTGGCCGAGCTTCAAGGTTGGATGTTATTTGACTGGAGGAGAGGATCCCATCGGAATCGCGACTGTAAGTCGCATCTCACCTCCTTTGGCTTGTCTAATCTCTCTCAAGATATCACCCCATACCCGGTATCTGTCACCTTCGTTCTCTTACAGTCCTACCCCATCTTTTTCGACTCGCTGGCCATCCTCTCCTGATGACGGCATACCGTGTTTTCTTTCGCTGCCGAGAAATGCGTCCCATTCGGCTCCCAATACAGGGCACCCGAGTATTATCATCGTCGACAACTCGCTTTGCTGGACCCTCATCCTCTCTTTTCATGGACGTGAGCGATCACGGACAAAGCATGGAAGAATCACAGAACCTGAAGAAAGGCAAATGTCTTGTAGTTTCGACTACGCTCCAGCACTAGTGCGAAACGTAGGACACATTGTGCCATGAACTTGTGATGAAGGGTTACCTGTGCCAGCCGTCCTTGGGTAGATTAGCGTCAATCAGGTTACACTCTTGGATGTCGAAGAAAGGAAGTGCTTCGGCCGTCCGTGGAGGCTGGTAAGGCGGGGGTTCGGCGCAAAAGAGTCGGTTGTCTTACTTGGCCGATGGGTCGGGTACGTGGCAGTGAATTTCGTCTGCACCCTCTTATACGTCTTCGAGAAGCGCCTCTCACTGTATACACAAATCAAGAAAGAAATGGCGGTTTTTCGTTAGGCTGCTCGAGTCCAGGCGCTTTGCCATCGTGTACATGTGATGCAAGTAGGATGCAGTACGAGCTCAACAAGTGGCGCGACTGTATGGGTGTGCCTAGGGTCGAGGAGCACGTCTGCAGAGGCTTCGGCATGATCATCTTTGGTGAACTCGAGTTCCTTGGCTTGGCTGGCGAAGAGGAAGACTACGGTGACGACGATGACGGGATGGGTGGCTCCTGCCGCTCGCCCATCATCGCAAGCCCGACCAACATGAATTTCGAGAACCCGCAGATGGGGTGCGGCTCCTCCGCCACCGACTGCTTTTGCTGTATTGTGTTGCATTGCAGAGCCTCGTCGTATTCGGTACATGTATTGCCGGTTCTTCGCTTTACAATTATCATCCTCTTTCTACCATCATTACTCTCTTCGGGTGCGTTGCCCTTGAAACAGACGCTACTGCGTTCAAATTTCGGTTGCATCAATACTTCAACCCGCTGATCTCAAAAGATTGTGGAACTGCACCGCAATACCATGACTCGAGCCGTGGAGAGCTTGCATTCTGATGCCCGGACTGAGCTGCCTCGTCCATTCTCTCAATTTTTGTCACCCTCGATCATGAGGCGATGCTTGATTGACATTTTCTTTTCTATTCGTATTGATCGTTTCTATTCACGTCGCTCTTCTCCCGTTACTACAGCATTTTTCGCCCCTCACGCACACATGTCCCTTGACGTTTATCTCTCTCCTCACGCGGTTTCGAGTCTGATTGGAAACACTACTGCCAGGCAACATACGTCGATCTTTTGACAACACGGATGGAAAGTCACCGGTGCCGAGGGCATGTGATTCTGAAGGCGAGGGCGGGAGTGGCGCGTCTTTGTGACAGGCGGGACGTTGATCAGGTACAGTAAGAAGACTCGGAGGAGCGCTGAGGCGGGGGCTCCCAGAACGGATATCGGTCGTGTTACTTGGCCGGGTTGCGTGTTACGTCTACGAGGCGGCCTTGGACCTCGTCCGTGCGTCTTCGTCTTCGTAGAAGCTGGCTTCACTGTCCAGAGTCGCTATCCTGTCATCAAGCTGTTGTTTGTCTACGCGACGTGAGAAAGAAATCGCTGTTCATTCGAGTGCTTGGGTCTAGGCGCTTGGCTGTCGTTTCGCGAAGGAGGTTTTTGTATACAGGGACATCGCAGCCACTTGTGCAAGCAGCTCTATTGCCATCCGTTTCAAAGGGTGGTTAGAGATGCGCAGGACATCTGGCTTTGTTCGTTACCAAGTCGAAGTCGCCGGTACAAGGTCGGTGCAATTCCTGGTTCTGTTCGTCCGAGTAGCTTGCTTCAATAAGCACGCCAAGCACACATACACGCTCCGCAGTACCACTGCGAGTACGATGATTCCCTCCCACGTCCCTTCCGCGTAATTCCTTTGTTTAATACCCTACCCTGTGGCTAACCCCGTAGTAGATCTGATGGTTCATTAACATTGCATTCGAGAAGGTCAATGCTTCGTGATAAGAGACTGATATCTAGCCAAGGTAAGCCTCCGAGATAACAATTCGACAACATGTCGTTCGTTGGGATGTCCATTTGTTTACATGTTCTCCATATGCATGTCTCTTATCTCTCATGTGGCTCGAGCTCCTCGCGAGTGACCGTGTCGTGTCGATCTGACATGGTAATCCGGGAAAGCGAACCCGGTGAGGCTTGAACGAACGCTCGGATTCCTGATCGTCGGGAAAAGTGGACCCCTATCGAATGACTGTTTAGATTCGGATCGGGAATCGGTATCTGGTCTCCTCCGATGCTGCTCGGAGGGATCGACAGTGGGAGGAGCGCGAGTCCCTTTTCTTAGGCTCTTCCGGCTCCGGAGAACCAAGTCCGGCTTTTTATCACACAGTCGTTAAAGTCATGTCGCTGTTGAACCTGCATTTTTGGTCTCTTTTATCAGGGCGTCCTCGCTATCCTAGTCCCTGAGCGAGTTGATTCCATGTCAGCGTAATAAGTACGCACTGAAATAGCTCTCAAACAGGAACGACATGAAAAAAATCCTTTTTGCCAATGTGATCGTCGTCGTTTGTATGTCTTCCTGATTTTGAAATCTGGCGCAAAACCCGTACTTGGTATGCTTAGATGCAGTGTTGACGAGTCGGAGTAGGAATCGTACATCTCCTTCGCTACCATTTCCAGTACGAGCTTGGGACCTAGCGCAGACGGGTACAGGTGCGCACATTTCTTTTGACTGAAAAGATGAACAGCTGCTAGCGATCTCCGTACCCATCGTTGAGATGGGCACTAAATCTCTGAATATCAGTCGCTTTATCAAACAGAGCGGGCTTGGAGCCCCACTTCAATTTTTTTTTTTTGGCATTCGAATTTGCAAGTGAGCTTTTAATTCGGTGATGCTCGGCTTCGGAGGTTTTTGTGGAGTGGGCAGACTCGCCCGGGGGAGCGAGCGAGAATCAAATTGTAAAAAAGCAGTGCAACGGCTCTCGTACAATGGTTTACATACTGAAGGCGCGCAGAGGTTGTATGAAGACGTACGTACTTGTACTGTGTCGATGGACTGAGCACAACAGGTGAGAAATTCGGTACTAGATCAGAGTCTTGCACGGAACTTCGCAACAAGGAAAGGGGAAACGAACAAAAAAGAAGGAAGAGCAAGAACGAACGAATGCTAGAACGACAGACAGACGTGGATAAAGCGTTCGAATGGACAGAGGGAACAGCTAAAGCTCCGAGAAACTTTGTCAGGCGTAAGTTCGAGCATTACACCCACCTCCTGGCAGGTGACTATTCAATCGAGCCGGTCAAAATGCGCGCGAAACAACTAGAATAATACGGAAGAAGTTTTGTCCAGCGTGTAATAGGTGTTGACCAGGACTGGTATTTATCGTCAGCGTGCCCGGGCAAAGAACACCTATCTGATGCTTGAAACTCGAAGGTATGTCATGGGGTGTTATGAAAGTTCCATAATCCCCTAATTGGGACGATTTTCCGCAGGGAGAAGGAGACTCGGAGCTCAATGACCATGATTGATGAATGATCTAGGGAAAGGAAAACCGGAGAAATGATAGGAACACAAGGTACCGGAGGCTTGGGATGTACGATCGAGGTTTGTGTGATATTCTGGATGAAAATTTCACTTATTCCAGACAGAGTGCTGAGCCTTGGTGGACCGGGTCCGAGAATGTACAGCTACATAAGCGATGAAAAAGGAATTAACATCGGGATGCTGGCTGATAGGGCGGGGATGGCTTTAGTTTCTTCGTCTTCGGTCAGGGCGCAAGCGTACGGCATCGAGGGCAAGGAACGGGGGGAGTGAATGAAGAAGCGGCGGGGGACGAAAGCATTGAATAGAGAGAAGCTCAAGTCTAGAGCAAGTCCAAAGGTTTCGCACCCGCCTAAGTTTACGATGTAGCAGGCTAAAGACCGACTCGTTTACACGGCCTTCTACCCACGGATCCCCAGACCATAAACCCCGGGGATGGAGGGAAGGAAAGGAAAGGAGAGATCGCGAACCGGCTCGTCCCGATTCGAAATGCCGGTCCGAATGGGGGCTCCTGACAAATAAACACCGCTCCACCGTTCGAGTTTTTTCCCGCTCATTCGCCTCTTGGGATTAGCCCTTTAGCCTTTGTGTTCTTGCCGTGGATGTGACCTGTCTATCTCTGCCACCGTTTCTTGATGAACTTTCCTAAAGTACTCTCTGTGCCCTGGCGCCCGGCAGACTTGAGCTTGAGCTTCTATCTGGTGTTGGGCACCTACCATGTTTGAACTTGGACTCGAATTTAGCGGTATCTATTTGAGATGGACCCAGGAGATCATTGTCATATTTTCATCTGTTCTTGGTTCTGGATCGCGGCCTAGGTATGAATATCAAGACGGATACCGCCCGAAATCATTGCTCCTTAGGTAATGTTTCTGCAATCTTCTTCATGCAGAGTTGATAGCTCAGTTCTCGGTCGCCCGCCAGCCTGTCCCATAGATAATTCTACCACCTGAATGGACGCTTACTGGGCCTTGTTCATCATGAACTTGATGATACCTCGGGAAAGCGTAGCTTTTCCCAAAGATATTCCGAGGTACGAGAAGGCAGACTATGCTCGTCTTGTGGTTCAACTTAGGATATGTCCAGGAATGAACACTTGACGCCCAAATGAACGCCATAACTGCCTATTCTCACACTCACCCTAGAGGCTCCACAGGGAACCGAAATGGGACCTGGCGGCGAGGTCGCTGATTTCTTCTTGACAACGCGTTGAGATAAATCGTCGCAATCGTACTACGCTAGTATCGAGAAAGAATTCGTCACCTGAAGTTGCGGGCGGTCCGCTTTGGAAGAAATTCCACTGCGACGCTATATTCACGTCTTGTCAAATTCTGTCCAGTGAGCTGATTTACAGAATCCTCGCATGAGTAGTACATGGAAGTTCGTGTCTGAGCCTCTTATAGACTTCCTGAGCAACGCGAACGCGTCTTTCGATGAACAAAATCCTGCCCTCGCTTTTTCTCCTACGTGAGCTGTCCAATATACACTCCGTAGACTTTCACTGAAGGAATTTACGAACTTTTGCTCTTCTACCGCGACCATGATTCAGTGCACCACTCATTCTCCCAAGGGTTGCTATACAAGCTACTTGGTTATTCAGGTAAGCCCTAACTTACGACAATGCTGTCCCTTGTTCGCAAATGATTTTTGTTTCCTCTATAAATCTTGACGATGTCTTACCGCTTACCTACTTTCCCCCCATGGCAGACATTACCACAGATCAACTACCTCTATCACCAACCGACCCTACGATAGTACCGACACTGGTCGTGTTACTCCTCTGAAACGTCCATGGTCCGCGGAATACAGCATGAACTGCACTCCCATCAAGAAGGCCCAAGGGCACAGCAAATTCTCCGTCGATTTACAAGAAATCCGGGAACGACATAGCGACATTGCCTCAGAATCTCACGGTCATTTCATCCACGGTCAGTCTTTCAGCGACGGCGTTCCTTGATGACTACATGCCCTGGAACGACACTACTCCCCAAAGCTACAGGGACAGGGAACCCAGCTCGGCGAGAAGGAATTTGCTTGCTTCCATGGCGCACGTTAGAGAGTCCGAAATGTATTCAGAATATGTGCGTCGTTCTATATGCTTCTTTAGTTCATCCGCTGATTATTTCACGCTCAGATCAAAGCTCTTTCCAACTGGCCCTCGTCTCTGAAGGCGAGAAAACCCGCTTATTTGTCGATGCGCCGGAAGCTTCGTGACCCAGACACCAACTGTGGGAATATCGCTGTCGATATTGGAGTGTACGACTTGGCCAGAGGAGCGCACCACCGATCACTCGCTCATGGAGACGCAGACAGAGCTGAAAGGGCACGCTAACTGTGATGCTTTTGTTGACTTGGAAGACAAAGAAGAGTCCCTAGCGGGGGAAGAGGACGGCAAGGGCGATGAGGAGGAAGTCGAAGTCGAGGAAGAGGAGACATAGGACGAAGTGGAGGGGGAGGAGGAGGAAGCAGCGAAGGAAGAACCAAAAGTCGATGAACCCGTACCTGAAGACGTCAAAGTGTTGCTTGGTTTTCCGTTCGAGAAAGACTCCACCAAGGCTTAGGGGCGTGAGGCACGCGGCCAGATAGCCTGCTATGCGGGCGTTACCATGACGCTCCAACACCGCTCTCAGTGCTCACCTTTTCACGATTCTCATCTGTGGATACTTCGCACAATTCATGCGACGGGAGCGATCAGGTACTATCGTTAGTAAGCGGTTCGACTACACCCAGCCAGGAAAAGACCCTAATCTTCAACTTTTATTCGCGTTTCGCGCAGTTATCACCAAGCCAGCGGGGTAAAGACCTGACTGTCTCTTCGTTCACAGAACAGGGTGACGATGCCATAGCCCGTGCCAAATTCAACCTGTTTGATACCGACATGTGGCATGGTGATGCTGGGCCCACACCAAAGAGAGTCGTTAATACCGCCGATTTGTAGTCTGTGCGCCAAAGTTCGACGGCGGTGCGTTCTCGTCATTTGGACGATCGACACGTCGGTCTCTCACTATCAATTTTGATAGTCCTGATCTGGAAGACGCCGTGAAACCCTACGAAGGATTGCTGTTTATGAAGGAATACTGGCGCGAAGACTCACCTCGGACGGTCAAATAATCGGACATCTAGTGCCCCTGTGATGAAGGTCCGAGCTCGAACTCACAGTCACATCACATGCCATCTGTGACAGATGGTCCGAAATCGAACCTACCGTCACACTCCATCACTCATTGATAAGCTGTGACAGCCCATCACTCGGAGATCTGCGCCTCCGAATGATTTGAGATTTGGGTGCTTTACACGGACCATCGTGGAAACATATTTCCATGCACTGAAGGCCAGAAAAATGGTGTGGAGGGCAAAAGAAGTACTCACCAGTGACTATCATCTCCTTTCTCAGCACGACTCGGACGTCCCCCATGTAGCGAAAATGGAGACCGGCGGCCACGTTCCCAATATGGTCACGATTACACAGCAGTATGCACGAGCTGTAACGGAAGCGAGACGAGTCACGGTTCCGTCATGCGAGGACTTTAGTCGAGCGAAGGGAGACCAGGTAAAAGGTACTTCGATTCGGGAAAAGTCGTTTATCTACTGCGACAGTAAGGTTTATATACTATGGTAGGAATATGAAATAGATAAAGGATAAATGAAAAGGCATACGAGCATAGATAAGGAGTAGGCATAATCTTAAGTACGGTTGAGTAATATTGGCATAGTAAGATAATGAGTCACGAGAGGGTCGACCGTCTGTCAAGGGTTACACGAGCATTGCCAAATCAACTCCCCGGAAACCGTCTTCCGGCCGTAAAGGCTCACAGAATCTTCTTGCAAACCATCGGCAGAGACCTGACGACTCTCTGCAGCGTCAAGAGCTTGGTGACATGTATCGCAGATGCGATGAAAGGTTAGCTCTGCTCCGGTTGTAATATTTCCTCTGATCTCATTGAATTTATTTTTGTAATAGCCCACTAGGTAGCTTTCGATAGCGCATGTATCTTGCACCGTGATATCAGTGCTGGAAACATTATGATCACCTCAAATCACCGGGGGTTCCTCATCGATTGGGATCATTGCAGTGTTCCCTAACCCGCCATTTATTTAACTCAGAAATAATGTGATAGGCACCAATGATCCCGAACGCGGCACAGCATGGCTGGCTGCGTTATGGACTGAAACCTAGAGCGTTCCTGGAGATATGGATGGTGAGTGTGCAGGTTTTCTTACCCATACCTCATGCTGCAACATTACATGACGCTGAAGTTGTCTGGCAATCTTTGCATCCCATCACTTTGATTCCGTACTTCTTCGCTAATTCTACTTCACTGTCTACACTGTCAATCTAAATCCAGGCTTCTGAAATCTAGACAGGTTTCGTCGCTTTCTCGTTTCTTTGCTCGGTTCATTTGCTGCTCATATGGTCAGCAATTTACTTCCTTCCATGGGACTGCCTTTGTTTTAAAACGCAACGGGTCAAGCTTCAAGTTCAGTTGACTGCTCAGACGCTTCTTACTTCTTGTAAGACGACGGACCTTGACTATGGCTCGCATTCGAATTCATATCATAATCCACCCTCCTGTGCGCCAAGCTTCATCGTGACAGAAGTGCCATTGCTTTATCTAAGCGATCTTCGAATAATTACTTAGGCCATTCCGGTACTGAACGTACAGAGTATCACTGAAGCCGTTCTTGTCTTCTCTTCTAATTGTGCATCATCTTTGTCTTACGTCTACCTTTGTCACCTGCTTTAACCGACTTCTCCGACTCGGCTTGTCCTTCTCGATGAACCCAGCATGAAAATATGCCCAGCTGGTAAAGATGGAAGACGGGCCATTGTATGGACTTGTGCACCTATGAACATTGCAGAAAATAATGGAAAAGTCGACGACATGGTGAATGGTGGCCATGCTCGCATTAATTGGTGGCGGTTTGCTCAACCGTAGATTTTCGGTCGACTTTCATTCATTTATAACGTCCAGGAGGTATGTACGTCTTACATAGTCTTTGAAGTATTTGTCAAATCTTTGCTATTTTTGCTCCCCCTCATACACTGTATTTAATACGCCAGTCACCGGGTGACGGTATCGAAGCTCCAGTGAGTTGTTCTTTCCCTTCCTTCTTCTTTCTTTCTCTGATGCTATTTTTCTTGGATCAGAGGTTCTCGACCTTACGCGACGGCAAGGATTGTTAATTGCCCCCCCAAATTGTCCCGGGTTCTTGATAGTAAGCACTGAGGCTTGAGTGGCAGACTCGGAACATGCTAATATTCGTCAACTCTCTTTATTCATCAGTACCTCTGGGCATATCAAAGGCAGTCAGCGGAACAATATAACCCTTCAGATTTAAGAGCAGGACTTGATACACAACCGGTATTCTGCACGAATCCAAGTTCTAGACTCAACTAGTAGACTACACCGGCAGTGATCGGCATTAGTACCACGTGATGAGATCTAGGACAAAATACGAAGGTTCGATATTTTGACACTTGGCACTCACCATAGCACTCGCTCGCGCCGTCTCGCTTACAGGCAGCCGGTCGACTTTGTAGGATATTCAGGATGGTCACTGAAACGTGTTCTGCTGTTAATTCGAGGCGTACGTACGGCAACATCAACTTGGGGGGTCCGATTTGGTATCTTGGTGTGTGAAAACACGTTCATTTCTTTCCATAGCTCACGAATTTGTGTACGGCCATCGCAGTCTCATTCACAGCCGACCATCCGCCTCTTAACGACCTCGTAGATACTCCTCGATCCTGGCAAGGCCTGCCGTTGCTCCTCGACGCCGGCAAATATCTCCCGGAACTTGCCTAGGCTTCAAAAATCCAAAACAAATCTAGAGCGACTTTTTGACCTTCGTGCCTGCAACCTGGGCTGCGAATCCTACCACAGAACGGCCAGACGATGTCATGTAATACGTCGTTCCTGAAGTCCTAGTCATTCGCTTGCCGGCGTGTACGACTCCCCGGTACTCTTCCAGTTACCCCCACCACGAGAGCAGCCGATATCTGCAGGCCGTTCAGCGCATTGGTGGCACTCCAGCACACTCCAGAGGGTGAGGTGAGGCCGTTGCTATTACTTTGTCACGGTAGTTCTACCGGTGACGATGTCGACGTCCTCTTTTCCGGGCTTCAAATGTTCTGACGACGAATGCAACAACAGCGCCACCTTTATTCTCCGCCGACGACGACCTCCTCCGAGGATTTTACGAGTGCCACTCATATATTTATCGTTGTCGTAGCGCCATACCGTCGTTGCTGCTATGGACAACAGTATTTTCTTCCCAGGTTTTAAACGGCCTCGGCGACAAAAGAAGACACGACTTCACTATCAACGGCAACTGCATGCACAGATTATGCTGTGTTCATGGTTGTTGTTGGCCTGCTGTCGTTGTCTCAAGCGAAGCTGTACCTACAGTCACTGGCACCCAACTATCAACGCGGGTGGGAGTACATCTTCAAACACCAAGCACCTGTGATAAGTTTGCCAGATCGATGTCTTCTTCAACGCCAGCGATACCCATTATGTATGTTGCTGAAACATCTTTTGCCCCGAGTTTGGGCTCACATTTTTTCAGAAAGACTACCAGTACCACCAGCTCCGTCTCAACAAGGTCCACGTCGAGCTCGAAACTTTCAATGTCATCTGTGTTGCCATTGACAACGCCCTCAACACTCACTGTCACCTCGACGTCTTCTCTCACGTTCTTGACGACGACGACTGTCCCGTCCATCGCCTCTCAAAGTGGCACAATGACGTCCTCACCGTCCAGTATCATGGCTTCTATGGATCGAGCACGACCGCCATCATCACTTCCATCTCCGGTCAGCTCACCACATACATGACGAAAATGCCCACATTCCTCGCCACCTCCTGCTCGAGTTCGAGTGACGTCAATCGCACTGCGCTTATTGCAGGTGTCACCGCCCTCGCTGTCGTCCTCGTCGCCCTCGCTCTGGATGCCATGTTCATTTATAAACGTGCCCAGAAACGGCGCAGGGATCTACCGAATATGTCCGTGTCGATACCTCGCTCGATGCCGTCTCTCTCCCTCCTTCAGAACCTTCAAATTACTTCATCGCTTCTTTCGTCCGTAGTGAACCGGGCAGTACATAGCTTGCTATGTCAGTGCTGTGGACCCCGCCGTTTCTGGTTGGGACCTTGCGTCGGTAACAACACCAACACACCAACACCAAAACGTCATCGGATATCTCCACGATGAATTATCGTCAGTAAGCACATTGGTACATAACATTCAAGACTTTGTTCGGTTATGTCTGACACTAACGCTTGTTCAATAGGTACATCGCTCTCTCATGATGTCCAGGCTTCTCCGACGAGAAATCGTCGAGCCAGGAACCGAACAGGCTGTGGCGTCTAGGTTTTTTTTCTCGCTGAGGAGCGGGAGCAGGACCCCTTGCCAGGCAAAGCCAGGCCTGGAGCAGAGAACAGGACGGCCCTATAATGAACGATGATCCATAGGAGGGCTCATCGCCATACGCGCAGAGAGCAAGACGCGTCAAGGTCTCTTTGTAACGATCGGGTCCCTGGCGCGTTGTTCCCGTCCGTCGGTCTCATAATTGTATTCAAACACTCATACACCATGGCCTCGACGCTCCTCCCTTTCGCATGACTGCCCTCTACTCCGAGCTACGCGACCTAGGCCTCATCATCGACCGCCTTGCAGATAATGTCCCGGTGCTCACAGCATGCTCCCTCGTCGCGCGCGTTTTCCTTCCTCGATGCCAGAATCATCATTTTCGGCACATCAGGTTCTACCTTAGTGATTATCAATGTGCGGGCTTCTTTGCAGACAAGTGTCCACTCGTCGAGGAGTTGCCGAGCTTCAAGTTTGGAAACGGCGACTATGTTGGACTGGAGAGGATCCCATCAGAACCTCGACCGTAAGTCGCATCTCACCTCCTCTGTCTTGTCTAATCTCTCTCAAGATGCCACCCCCATACCCGATATCAGTTAGATCCGTTCTCTTACGGTCTTCGTCTCACTGGCGTATACAGGCCAGTACGAGGTTCGGAGGGCCTGGTCCCCAAGAAGAACAAGATGGATACAGCCGATACGGTTATATGCGCATTGACTTATTCAAGGAGGATGCTGGATATGTGTACTCGTTTACAGAAGGCTGTACAGCTCTATGGTCGATGACGACGGTGTGAGGGCGGCGTGAATGCGCCTGCTAAAGCCGAATGTTGTAGTGTGCTTGGAAGACAAGTGTTCGGAGATGATTTGGGCACGTCTAGGGATTGCGAGGGTGGAGCGCGCGGAGGAGAGAGATGTTCAATAAGCTGTAAGCTTCCTAGCCCTTTTGACTCGCTGACCATCATCTCCAGACGATGGCATACCGTGTTTTCTTTCGCTGCCGAGAGGCCCATCCTATTGGGCTCCAAATACAGGGCATCCGGGATCATCATCGTCGAGAATTCGCTTTGCTCCGATTGGTACAGGACCCTCGTCCTCTCTTATTCACAGACGTGAGCGACCATGGACGAACTATGGAAGGATCGTAGAGCTTGAAAGGCAAATGTCTTGTACCTTCGACTACGCCCTTTACACCAACTCAATCACATTCAAACCCTTATTCCGATATCATAATTTGATTTGACTGAGTTTCCAACTTGAACCGAGTCATCGGCACGATTCTAGGGATATGTGCCTAGGACGTCGTATCCTTCTATTCTCGCCATTGCTGCATGTCACCTCTATCTAGAACTGAGAGCTGCTCCCGACTGCGATGTTTACAACGTGCAGACGATACAGCATTTCATAGTGAGCTTTAGTTTTCTTCTTTGTTTCTGACAGTCATAGATTGATATCATCTCTAGGCTGAACCTGTCCAGTAGTGGCTATCACTATCGCTCTCTCTCTCCGGTGCATTCAGCGAGGAACGTCGATCTTTTGACGACACGCATTGTGCCATGAACTTGGGATGTAGAGTTACCACTGCCGGCGCGCCCTTGGTTGGGTTAGCGACAATCAGTTACACTTGGGGTCGTCGAAGAGGACGTGTTTCGGCCGTCCGCGGCGGAGGATCGACGCAGAGGAGCATCGGTCGCTCTACTTGGCCGATGGTGATGATACGCGGCATTGAATCTCGTCCGCGCTTTCTTATACGTCTTCGGAGAAGCGCCTCTCATCGGCCATGGTCTTCCTTGCTGTTTCCGTTCAACGTCGCCATCTTATCATCATCAAGTCGTTGTTGTCTACGCGAATCGGGAAAGAAATGTATATTCTTCTCTTCACCCGTTAGGCTGCTCGAGTCTAGGCACTTTGCCGCCGTCCACCTTGGGTTCCAAGACTACGACGCAAGTAGGATCACCGCAGTCAGTTATCGTGCAAGCCATTTGTTTCAAAGGCTTGTCGCCAACTGGGAGGGATCATCGTAGTCAGCAGTCACGGACATCTAACTTCGTTGTCAACATACTGAGCGACCTTCTCTTTTGTTTCGCTTGTTTCGATACGCCAAGCATATATACACGTTCCGCAGTCCCAAAACCCATTATTTCGACCGAACATTCCAGGTTATTTACATGTACATTCCCCTCTCACGTCTCTCCGTGTGACTCTACCTAATAAACCACCCCGTGGCAGCGCTGACCCCGCAGTGCGATGTTCATTATGCAGATGCTTGCTATTTCTCTTGACGCTCCGTGATATCAGACTGATATCTAGCCAAAGCAAGGCTACGAGATAACAATTCGACGACATATCGCCTTTCGGATGGCCATTCGGTACACGCTGCATGTTCTCTCTGTATCCTCGAGGTGTATCACATGGCTCGAGCATGATGCTCAGGAGTGACCCTAGCAAAGACGTGTCAATCCGGCATGGTAGTCTAGGAAAGCTCGCCCGCTAAATTGCTCACGCCTAGGTGCTGTACGCACGTGAAAGCGTATCAAGGTTCATAGGAGCGAGCGCTCGAATTCCTCATCGCGAGGAAAGGCGAGCCCAATCCGATGCTGTTCAGAGGGATCGACAGTGGGAGCTCAAGTCCAGCTTCAACATAAGTCGCAGAAGTCATATCGATGTAGAACCTGCATTGTTGGGTCTGTTTTATCAGCGCGTTTTCGCTATCGGAGTCCCCTAGCGATGTCAGCGCAAAATGAAAGCGGCGTAACAAGTATGCAGTGAAATAACTCTCAATCAGGAACCACATTAAGAAAATCATTTTTTGACAAAATGATTGGCGTCAATTTGTATGTCTTCCAGATTTTAAAACCGGGCACAAAACCCGTACAAGGATGCGTACATGCAGTGTTGACGACTCGCAGTCGGAGTCGTGCATCTCCTTCGCTACTGTTCCCAGTACCGGTTTGGGACCAAGCACAGACCGGTACCGGTGCACACTGCTATTTTGAACTTGGACTTGAGTGTAGCGCTATCTATTTGACGCAAAACCAAGAAATCATTGTTATTATTGCATTCACTCTTGTTCTGAATCGCACAACCTCGATGCAAGCTAGGTCCGCCTTGTTCATCATGAATGATACAATGATACTTCGGAAAGCGTAGCTCTCCCAAAGGACATCCCGAGGTGCGACTCAAGCCGAACTATGTTCGCCTTGTATTCAACTTAAGATGTGTCCCGCGTGATGTTGGTTGAACTAAGATTTTGAAGAACGCGTCGGCACAGGGTGTTGAAGTGGTCGGACTTCGAATTTACCAACTTGCTCTTCTACCGTGACCATGATTCATGGCGCCACTCGTTGTCCCAAGGGTGGCTATCCAAGCAACTTCGTTACTCGGGTTGTTCCCACTTTACCTGTCCCTTATTCGCGAATGTTCTCAAAAAACTCTTGTTTCCCTTATAAACCTTGATGATTTCTTACCGCTTATCTACTTCCCCCCCCCCCCCCCCCCATGGCAGACATTACCACAGATCAACTACCTCTATCACCAACCGACTCTACGACTACCGAACCTGGTCGTGTTATTCCTGCGAATTGTCCATAGTGCACGGAGTACAGCATGAACCAAAGCACACGCCCATAGTTAAGAAGGCCCAAGGGCACAGCACATTCTCCGTCCATTAACAAGAAATCCGAGAACGACATAGGGACATTGCCTCAGAATCTCGCGGTCATTTAATCTACGGTCCTTCAGCGGCGGCGTTCCCTGATGACTGCATGCCCTGAAACGACACTACTCCCCAAAGTTACCGGGACAGGGAACCAGGCACGGCGAGAAGGAATTTACTTGCCTCCATGGCGCACGTTAGAGAGTCCGATATATGTTCAAAATATGTGCGTCGTTCTATAAGCTTCTTTAGTTCATCCGCTGATTATTTCACGCTCAGATCAAAGCTCTTTCCAACTGGCCCTGGGCTCTTCTCTATCGCATCTTACATTTAGACTTATCTTTGTCCAGATGGTGTACTATCCATCCGGATAGTACTGGAGTTCTTCCTGCAGAAGTAGGTGTTCGGAACCCTTCTTTTCAGGTCTGCTCAGCATGTCGTAGCTGCGTCAGAGCACTTTCGAAGTACTATCTTCGTTGACATGATCTGCAAACATGAACACGGGAGAAACGTTGGGCCCTCATCCCGACAGTCACATGCATATTTGGGCAGCCCTGCCGTAGTCCTCCGGTTGTTTGTAGCTTACCTTGCACTATCACACTAATCTGCCTCTGCGATACAGTTCCAACGCATTCCTTGTGGTACTTAGTCCAATGTTACCGCTTATGCCTAGGACATTTCGGTAATAACTCTTGCCTCAAGGCGACCCGAATATAGTGATGATTGGTAAGGAGTCTCGCCATCGATATGAGACGTTCACCTTCAGTGGACCCTGCAAAATCTGCTGATCATTTGCCAAAGTCGTCCGCTTACGGCACAAGCGCAATTCTTTCATTGTTTCTCTTTTCGGTCTCCATTCGGCCTTATAAGCGAAACGACAGCTTCCGCTTCCACCATTCTCTTCTGAAGCCTTCTTGTACGTCCGCCGACACCCTTTCCGGTCAACGTCTACTGACCACCGCTCAACCATAGTATTTGTGACGTCGTACACAGAAGAACTACAACCTGCTATGCAATCCACCCGCAATTTCCTGGGCAACCTCCTGGCGAGATACAACTGGATATTGGACTTCAACCACTCCCCCGAATTTGACACGCTGATGAAAACCAATACGGTGCCCACAAATTTCCAAAGTCATCAGTTGAACACCTCAATCCAGGGTCTAGATCCTTCGATTCGTGATATTCAGGCTGAAATCGTCCTTCTGCGTAACACTGCGACATCTTTGGAATCGCGGATGTTGCGTCTGATGGCAATCAGACGTGACTACAAAGGTGCCTTATCGCCCATCCGCCGTTTGCCTGTAGAAGTTCTTGGTGAGATCCTATGTTGTACTCGAGAACGTCTCAGGTATCAACTCTATTACGTCTGTGGTTTCGATGTCTTCAATATTTCCGACGGTCCGTGGTACCTGGGCCATGTGTGCCGTGCCTGGCGTGTTGCTGTTGAGACATTCTGCCCTGATCTCTGGTCGGAAATGACCATAGAGTTTCCGGACAGATTAGATAAAAACGACATCCGCCCTACCTTCCCTTTTTTCGGAAAGAATATGTTGGCCATCCTTGAACGCGCGCTTGAGCGAAGCCGTAAATGCGATCTCAATTTTTCCTTCAGGTATCCCGGGTACTACAACGACACGTGGGCAACATACTCTGACGCTGAAGAGACCTTGATAAAGCAGTGTTTTGATCTTTTGTTGACTCATTCAACACGCTGGAGATCAGTTGAACTGTTCATAACCCCGTTTCTGCTTGCTCGTCTTCCTCGCATCCGTGGGAGAGTCAACAACCTTCAGCACATGTATCTGATGTGTGAAGAAACGGCGGAACCGGGGAATATTGACGCATTCGAGATTGCGCCCAAGCTTAAAACACTCCACTTGACGGACATGCACCCTGAAGCCATTATCATGTTTCCTCAAAGAAACCTCATCACGTTCTTGGACGCAAGACCACTTTCAGACACGGATAGAACGCCTGAACAGCTGGATCTCATCGCGTCATGTTCAAATCTTCTCTCTTTTTCGTATCATCACCATAGTGAGATCCCCAAATCATTTGGCGCGCAATTTCCCATTACCAGAAACACGTCAATCCGATCACTTTCCGCGTCACTAGCAAAATTTATTTCCAGTCTCGATTTACCGGCCTTGAATCGCATGACGGTTAGATCAGGCCTCGATATTACTGGGAATCCAGATTTCGCCGAAATAGCATGTCCCGAAGACGCACTCTCAGGACTTCATGTCTTGATCACCCGCTCCGGATGCTCCTTGACCGTTCTTCATCTTATTGATGTACCAACGATGGATGATCAGTTACTTTCTATCCTTCGGCTCACTCCCCAACTCCTCGCACTCACCATTGAACTCCGAGTGTTCACATTGACCTCCTCCTCACTCAATTCTGCAAAGCTGCAGGACATTTTTCGTCATATGGCCGAAAACCAAGGTGAGGGGACCGATAAGAAATATATTCTAATCCCTTCGCTGAAGAAGATGGCCATAATCATCCGAGAACTCAATTTTATGACAATCGAGTTTCTTGATGACGGGTTTGTGGATATGGTTATCTCGCGTGGTGCTTCTGGACGTTCGTCTGTGTTTGAAGGGCTCAGTGTTATAGTTTCAGGACGAGAGTGTCATGTGCCTTTCGTCTACACACCTGCTCGGGAGACACTCGAGGCCTTGGTGGAGGATGGCCTTCGTCTTCAGCTGATCGTGAATGACGGGATGAACTGGGTTGGCGATGTAGATGAGGCGCATCATAGTGATTCGGAAAGCGACTTTTCGGTTGGTTTCTAACATTGGATGATCTTACATAGTAATATTTGTACGTCGCCAACTTGTCATAGCATATCTTTCATATTCTGCAGGGGGCTTCCAGTCGCAATGACTCCGCGGCATCGAGATTTCATGCTCTCTCGTATTTGACAGCCAACTTTATTGATGCCGTTTTGCGTGCATATAATGACGATGTCAAATAGGGTCAGACAGCACTATTTTATGGACGACAGTGAAAATATGATCTCTTCGTCCCTGGGTAATTTTTATCCCGATTTTGACTCTCATACAATAGTCAAGTTGTCGTGTCTTGCCGCATCATAGGTCATTAGCTCATCGTCGCAGTTTGGGCTCCCCAGATTATCTTTGAATCTTTCAAGCGGATATAACTAGCTTTTCCGAATGCACGGAGACCATTCGGGGCGTCTTGGGCACCTCTCCATTTGAATGATTAGAGAGCGAGAACACCTTTGCAACACAAAATGGAGACCGTAGAAAGAAACACGTGGATAATGGCTTCATTGTCGGTACGCGGTGAAGAAATACGCGCGTTGAGAAATATACAACCGCAGAGGAATACCAAGATGTCCAACGACCAACGGGGTAGTATTCATAGTATGCTAGCATGCACCTGTGTTACGCTTCGATGTTCGCACTTCTTTACCGCCAGTAAACTGGATACAGAGCTGAACACCCTTGTGTATCAAAGTTAAATACGTATGGGACCACTGGCGTCTATCGATCCATTCCTACTTACCACCCCAAGGCCGAACCGTCCCCCATTGTCGATTCCCCGTAGAATGCTACTCAGCAATTCGCATACCCATCAGCATAAAAACTACAGATATGTGGTCACATTCCAATCACGGCTGCCCTCAGGCAATTAGGATTCACAGAATTAAGCTAACTCAATCGATTCTGACGTATGGTGTGTATGGTCTTGCCAAGTTGATCTAGGGAACCCGCAGTCCAGCGACGGAACACACATCCATTGCGGCAAGGACCTATGACATCTTCTCACTTTTTTCTTCTTGACTTGACATCGACACTTAAATGAAGAGGAAGAGAGAACATGTCTGCCAACTACTGGATTCACTTGAGGTGATTATCTTCATATCTGAGCCAAATACTTTACCCTTCAAACTCAGATAATGACAAGACACAGCACGACTGCCACTGATCTCCTTGATAACACAGCTGTTATTCTACGCCAAATCCTTAGCTCTGTGCTCTCCATATTCGGTGACTCGCGCAGTGGATGGCTGATTGTGGGATGCATGAACATATAATCGTAAAGTTGCTGCCGCGTCTGATTCGTGTGGATGCTGATCGAATCAAAGATACATCTGGATGCTGTTCAACGATATCAAACGCGCCGACCACCAATTTGAAATAATCGTTGTAGAAAATGCGATATGGAACATTTCGCAAGAAGCACGGAGAATGAAAGCTGACTTCCTAGTAAGCGTTAAGTTCTCTCACTTGCGAACTCTTGATTAATGCAACAGGCCCCTAGTTCTGTATCACCAACAGTTCGGAAGTAGCGTTTGATCCCTTTGAGTCGCACATGCGAAACTTTCTGCTATTTCAGGAATCCTGGAGAAATATCACGCAGTTCGCTTCAGAGGATCCTCATCGCGTCGTCGACTTTCTTCAGAAAGTGGTAGAATATCGGCCGTATGCGTTACGTTATTGCCCGCTAACATTGGCGCCACAGGAGATTGACTCCGACGTAAACCATCAATATAAAGCGCGTTGCACACGCTGCCTGTTTCATTTGGTGAAAATTCACGGCATTTCACCGTCCTCGTTGTCCTGCACAAATAACGTCAAAGAAGGAGACTACCCTATCTTGGCGGGAGGTTTTTCTGTATGTCCGAATGGCTCCCTTTGTCGAACTCATTGCCAATTGATAAATGTCCAAGGATATTTGGAAAGGTCAGACTACCGATGGCTGATCTTCGGTATGCTTGAAAGTTCTCCGAATTTTTGTGAACGACGGAGTGCAGAACGGCGACAAGATCATATCAGTGAGTCTGCGTTAGCCTGGGAAAACCTGTATTGACCTCATCCTTTACGCTAAGAAATTTTGTCGTGAGGCGCTGGTATGGCGGAACGTAAAGCACCCGAACGTACTTCCATTTCTTGGAGTCAATAAGGAACTATTTGCTCCCAGTTTATGTTTGATATGCCCCTGGATGGACAACGGAAACATCATGTCCTTTCTCTGTCATCATCCTCATTTCGATCGCCTAAAATCAGTAAGGGTCTTTCCGAGCTCCACAATGCTTACTTCGAACGAACATTTAGATAACTGATGTCGCACATGGAATGGCATATCTACATTCCCTCGAGCCTCCAATTGTTCATGCGGACATTCGAGGTGTGAGTTCTATCTCGTAATAATAATAAAATGTCCCTCATTTAAAAGCTTTTTCTTTAGGCAAACATGCTCATAACTAATGACTTCCAATGCTGCCTCGCCGATTTTGGCCTTGCGCTTGCTGTCGAGCCATCATCTTCCTCGTCTTGTAGCAACAGCACATCCGGCTCTCTTCGATGGCTTGCTCCCGAAATCCTTGTCTTTCATTTGTTCGATCCGCAATACCTCGCTGCCCGGGATGTCTATGCCTTTGGTTCTACCATCGTTGAGGTTGTCCATGATTTCCTCATTTAATCCGATTGCATTTTGAATGTTGCTTTTTAATAGATTTTCACAGGCAAGCCGCCCTATGCACACATTCATCACGACTCGGCGATCATCAACGAGGTCCTTACGAAAGGAAATCACCCGGAACGACCATCGTCAATGCCAGATGAGCTCTGGAAGCTTGTCACCCGATGTTTTCTTACTTCTGCTGATCGGAGACCTCTTTCAAGAGGTCTTCTTTATGATTTAGAAGAACTGGTGTCCCTCTCACCTGGATAGTCCCTCATTCGTATGTCTAACAATGCTTATTACGTCAAGAGAACGAGAAGACAATAATAATTTCCTCTATTCCCTGACAAGCCACGTGTAACTCCATCTTCTATCCAAACAAATCTACACGTCTCCTCGTCGCTGGCATGGTACTATCTAAATTAGATCTAGCAGAAGTTTAACCTACTTTTGTCTAAGGGAGGGTGCATTGGCAGGTCGGGGAAATGTTCAAGGTGTGAGTGTACCACTTGAGACGATGACAGGCGAGTTGCTCGTCGAGTGATCCAAGAAGAAGTCCGGGCTGACTCCATACTCTCATTGATAACGCCCTTGGGCAAGGCTTCGTGATTATACATAACGATTTATGGGGAGCTACCCTTACTCATTAATAACGGTGCAGCTACGGAGGATTGTTGTTTATGAAAGACTACTGGCACGAAGACTCGCCCTGAACGATCAAAGAATCGGACATCTATCATCTCCTTGCTCAACACGATGTCCCCCACGTAGCGAAAATGGAGACCGGCGGCGATATTCCCGACGGTCACGGTTATTCAACAGCATGCACGAGCGTTGCAAAATCAACTCCCCGGAAACTGTCTTCCGACCTTACACGCACATAGAATCTTCTTAAAAACTACCGGCAGAGACCTGACGACGTTCTGCAGCGTCAAGAGCTTAGTAACATGTATCGCGGATGCAACGAAAGGTTAGCTCCATCCTGGGCTTAATATTTCCTCTGATCTCATTGAGTTTGTTTCTGTCAAAGCCCACCAGGTAGCTTTCGATAGGGCATGTATTTTGCACCGCGATATCAGTGCTGGAAACATAATGATCACCTCAGATCACGGGGGGTTCTTCATCGACTGGGATCATTGTGTCATTCTTACCTACAGAAGTGCCGACAGGCGCGTAGGAAGAACGGTTGGTATCTTTGTGTACTTGTCGTGATCCCATTATAACGGGTACCTGGCAGTTCATGTCTGCACGCCTCCTGGCTTCTTTTGAGACTACATATACCATTGTGGATGATAGAGAATCCTCCCTGTGGGTTCTTCTCTGCGTGGCGCTACGATATACTCCAATTCACTTCAACCACTTGCTTTGCATCACGATTTGAACCTCTAGTTTCAGGACTTTGTACCCGGACCTCGCCGGGAAACTGGTGGCGTAAGCAAACGAGCCGTGTTAAGTGACAAACAGGCGCCGCCGCGCTACCTTCCTTTCGCGTCCAAGGTCTCAACGAGTTACTCCGAGAGTTGGCTGACGTTTTCGCTGTCGGATGTCAACCGGAACATACTGCACAGCATGTTCAGACATACAAAGCCTGCACAATATCACATCCAGATGTTGCCACAGAGTTTTATGCCGGCCAGTACTTGCTAAACCAGGGGAAACTTGCCAACCCTACCTGGCTTCTCCTTTTCGCTGACATGCTAAACAGATGAAGGTGCCTAACCAGAGGGGCACTGATTGGTGCAAGAACATTTGCTACAGCAGGGATGAGTTCTTAGGTAGTTCTCATAAGCGAAAGGTGCCATCAGAACGTCTTAATACGAAGAGAGTGAATGGTCTGGGTGGTGAGACTCATAGTTTTAGCTACGAAGTTGATGAAGATGAGGCCGAGAAAACTTAGCGGGGCGTTATGCGTACTTGCTATTGATGGAATGAAGCGCACGTACTGCTCTCTTCACCGAGTTCGTTCGGAAACTAGACGGGCCGTTGTTTGTGCTAACTAGTTTTTCGTTGAGATTTTCCACTTCTAGGGCTTCTATTTAGGGGTTTCAGTCGCCATACAGGCTGCGTATTGCTTCAGTGCATCCTTACAAAGTCTAGTCCTGTGGTAATCCTGACCACAAGGAAACCAGGGCTCGCCTTGTTCGCCGTCTTGATCCCGTCTCTGCTCATCGGGCAGTGCATTGCCGAGAGGCTTTACTACCTGTAGGAAACTTCGGAAGGCTGCAGACTACTGTAGGCACGCCACATAAATGAACATGATTATAGTTTCGCTCCAGTTACATCTTTTGAGGCGATGAGCGTGTTATATGCGCATGTCAAGGGCGGTGAACATCCGAGAACATAAATTCGCCGTGTATATACGCACGTGGGAATTTCACTTCCCACCGGTCTGAAGCGTGCGTAAATGGAGCGTACACCAAAGAAATTTAACCGATCTCACCACTTCATCAGCTGCCTTTACACCTTTTTCCTGGCGGTGTACTCCCATTCGGTTCGGAACCGGCCCTATATGGAGGTCCAGCTCTTTTCACACACTTTTTAATACGGCGGAGGAGCGCATTCTTCTTCTTATCGTCGAATTTGGTACAAGTCGACAGTTCATTCAATACCTCGATCTCCGTTGCCCATGTCTCCGGCTCCGGAGTCTCTAGAATGAGCGGTATGCCCTGAACTCTGGGATCAGTTAGAATATGGAGGAACGACTCTAGGCCAATATAGCCCCTACATAAGGTGAGCATCGTAGGATGGATAGAAGTGATGGACGAACATGCCAATGTTCTCGTGGCGGTCTCGTTTAGATGCGAGATCTGTTTTGGAATCGTTCAGATGCATTGCTCGCAAGTACGACAGGCCAACTCGCTGATCGAATTTTGTTACTGATTTAAAGATGTCAGCAATCAGCAGTAAAGTGAGCGAAGCAGTACATGTTTCTCTGTCATAAAGAGCCTTAATGAAATACCAATAGAAGCTGATTGAGACTCACGCCCACCCTTCCTTAGTTCGGATGTCGTAGCCCTACTGCCACTTGAGCAGGACTAGTGTGGACATATGAATCCCTACTCACGGCGGCAAACATATGACCTAAAAAATGCGCCAGCCTCTATAGCTATAAGCGAATGGAGACCTACACGTATCCAAACAGACTCCAACTCGGGATTTGTCTTCTACCGCTGTTATGATATCAGCCAGATGGGAGAAATCGGAACCTATTATGTGGCCACTTCCAGCCTGGAAAAAATGTTAGATATCGTCGAAATTGCCGTCTATTTACGGTATACCATGTTCTCAAGTACGGTTACTACAGATGTTGTGGCGGCGTGGGCTCGATTGAGGCACTCTGCAATGAATCCTATTGATTCTCCTGTCGTTGTTGCACCCACAGACGATCCTGGACTACATGTTGTCAACAAACATCAAGTGTCGTGAACCGTATTCACTTACTGAAAGTTGTAGACTTCCAAGCCAAGCTGCTCACAACGGTTCAGGTCGTCAAGAAAACATTCATAGGATTTTTGCCTTTTTTCACTATAAAAGTGATTTAGTGAAAATTCCAAATTAAATAATGGGGGAGGTGAACGTACACGTCTGGATTACCGAGATTGATGAGATAGCTTCCATGTGGGAGTACATCTCTGGGTTTGTAGTAGTATTCTTCCATACGCGCCTTGAAGTTCTCAATATTTGAAGGATTGAGAGGATTTGACACCCATTGCCTGGGAGATTCAAGAAACAGCGCGAATGCGTTAGCTCTGGATGAATAGTAAGACAACAGACAACTCGGGCAGTAGGTGGATCGTGGCCCACCCAATAGACGCCGCATTCAGTACCGCGTTCTCAACACCGCCGGCGACAGAGACGTGGGCGCCTACACGCCATGGACTGATATCCGAATAAATGTCTTTTCCCGTTTTCACCTCGGCACTCTGTGTTTTTTTGACATTGGTCCGACTCCCTGCTTTCAGGGTTCTTTTGGCCAGGCGTTCAAGTTGATTCGGGATGGAGCTGAACCTGCGGGCACGTTTCATGATATATAACAAAATTTTGGGAGTGTGGAGTTGTTGTTTATACTGTAGGGGGGAAAGCATCGACAGAAGGGGACAGGAATGCAGTTCGAATAAAACTACGACAGGATGATGGCGCGGAGAAAAGTCCGACCGGCATTCGCCGGTTATCTCTGTGGCTGCGAAGATCTTATCTTCCGTTATGATCTATGCACGATCTATGCATTACTTCTCCTTGTCTAGGCAAGCCGCCCGATCTTTAATCAGGAGAATTGACTGTGAAATGCTGATCTCAGTAACCGTAGCCGGTCGGGCATTGCGACCGAAAATGTATTCTATACATCCGAACCGATGTTCATTGCTTTGTCGCATTCCCCAGAGTTGTTTCATAGGTATGATCCAAAAATGAAGATTTTGGGATATGTATCTGGTCCAATTCTGATCCTATTTCAGTTCAATTTTGTACACTTCACTGTCACGGACTTCGGTTTATCGTTGTCAACAGAACAAGAAAGCCCAATGACTTGGACGGTCCTCTTTGCACTTCTTTTCCTTTCAAAGCTTCGCTCTATTTAATACGTACTACAGCGATAACAGTCGGTAACGCCACAATCTGTTATACTTTACCCTCCTAGTTCTTACCGCCTTGATAGTCCATGGATCTGGACCGCGATCGTTAAAATGTGGTGTAGTCGCAGCCTCCCGGTTTACTTCATCTGTGGATTTCAAGACAATGATACCATGGGAGAACATTGCTTCACGCACACCTGCATGACAACGGTTTACCCCATATTTCCGAGAGCTATGCAGGGGGCCGTAATTTCGGTTCACAATGGCTTCCCCTTGAAAGGCCCGAATTGCGGAAATGAACATCGTTGGAGCTCGGATCTTTTAACATTAATGGGACGCAGGAAGCGGCAAAGTATCCCTTGCGTGAGGCTGGAAACACATGGATCATTAGACTATTGATGATCTGATTAGCGCCAGAACTGCTCCTTTTGTTCTCATTTTTTGGGTTGATTGGTTACCGCCACCAGAGCGCATCTTGAGCACCGTGCAATCATCAGCGCCATCATATAATGGTAAAATTTCCCACAGAACTGTTACTCCGCAGACAGCATCTTTATCCATCGTGATCACAACCAAAAGCTGTATCGCCACGACCTTCGGCAAATAAGTCAAGAACTTGCGTGCATTCGTGGGGTGTGACCGAACCCTAGTTTCACAATCGCCAATAGCATATCCGCGGGGTCTAAATCGTGACAAGCCACTGGCACACTACACATGTGTGTGTGCAACATCTACGGGAAACTGTCACGATGAATCTTTGTCGATTGCTGTGGCGTTCCTAACAAAGGAACCATTATGACATCAAACGCCGCGAGGCTACCGGTCGATGAGATACGTGCCTTTTCACCTTGTCATCTACGTGTCGCCCTCGCTAATTTAGCAACGAAGTCGAAGACAAGAACTCCCAGATTTCCCACCACACCGCCGGAATCATCGGCCTGGAGACGACAATATCTCCCCTTTTCCCTTTGTTAGGAAACAACAAAAGCGAATTCCGCCGTCTCCTTCACTCTTGCTCCTCAACGATGGCTTTCATCCTCCGGTCCCAACGACTCCCGAAATGAGTGTAGCCAAAACGCGTGTTACTCCTGCGACACAATCGATGTTTACTATTATAACTCACGGCCCGGATCAGGTAAACAAGTCTTTGGCTATTGGCTCCTGTTTATTGAGTCATTCACTTAGGGATAACCCGAGCCGAAACGTGCAGTATAAAAATGGGCTGGGTTCCAAATAAACATCCAGTATCCCCCTTCAATCCTTCACCTCGACGATGTTTAACAAATCAATCTCTTCCCGCGAGACTGACATTGGCATGCTGAACGACAATACCACCAAAGCACCCGCTATCAGGAGAGACCAACTAGGTATCTTCGAGATCGTGTACGAGGAAGATGGGTCCGTCTTCCCCTCTCACGATGCTGCCATATTCGTGGTGAACAGCATCACGAAGTACGGGCCTTTCTCCCTTCGCCTCTTCAGGGATGCCTATGCTGCCATATCTACGACGTTCTTGATCTATCTCGCATCCAACTTGTGGCTGAGCATCTCTCCGGCTGTATCGATTTGTCTCGTCAATGTAGGACTCAAAATTGTAAGGTGTCAAGTGTTCATATTTTTCGTGGCTCATGTAAATCCTTAGGTTGAGGCTTGGATGGCATCCGGGTTTTCTAGCTCTAGTAATATGGCGGAAGACCTCAAATATACTGTGCTTTATTGGTTGGCGTCTACTTCAGTATCGGTTGTGGCTACGCGTTTCATGTAAGCACCCTCCGTGGAACATTATTCTTTGGACCAATAACATCATAGCACCGGAAATGAACGCAAAATTGACTCAGCGATCAAGTTTCATCTCTATCCTCAATACGCTAAAGGTCAGTCCCACAGTCGCCGATCCGTTTCTTCATACGACTAATGTTTGCTACGCCACCATAGCGACCTTGGCCTTAGACTTGGATACTGCAACTGGTATGACCTACTCTCGGTATATGAACTTATTTCCTTAATACCGCCACAGATGGTAATAGTTATCCGAGGCACGGGGAATTTCACAGAGGACACTGTGAGGTGTGGACAACCCTGCAGGCTATTATCGTTCAGCTACGGAGTTTCATCGGTATTCTCCTCCAAATGGCGATTCTGATCACCCTTCTGGACGGATCTTTGCCCTGGGTCATGACACTCGGCTTCGGCGCTCTTGGTATAATCCTTCTCAAACCAATCAACAAATATGGAGGCGCAGGTAAATACTGTTGCTACGACCATGGTGGCGGTCCTTTTTATGCTCTTGCTTCAGGATACACATACTGGACGAATAATTGTCACTACGACCGTTTAATTGGTCTCCATCAAATGATTTTTAATCCTTGGGTCTATCGCGATTCTATGGTCAAGAACGTCCCAGAAGACTACATATATCAGGGTAAGTGGTCTCTCAGATAACCTTCTTTGTACCAATTGATGATACTTCGACAGAATACAAAAAAGAGATGGAAATCCTAGGTATACAGCAATACAGCGAAGCCGACTTCGCTTCGGCGACAAGTGTTCCCCCTCCATGGTACTGGGATTTGTTAACCACGGTTCTTGTTGACTGCTTTCCAGTACGGTCTTCTATTCCATCTTAGGAGGAAATACTGACGTCCAGCACTTTGTAGGCTCTGTGTTCTGTTGCGTTGTTCTGGACTCCTCTTACTCCGTCGTTCCTGTCTTCCGGCGTGCTTATCCAGGTGGCTTGGATGGGCCTGAGGAAGAATATCGACGTGATACTATTATATCAGTCAAGTTCCTTTGTCACTCTGCTTGAGAAAGCGATGCTATGCTACCGAGATCTGCCTCTTACTTCGACTATGGCTACCGGAAATTGCGACTATCCCGACAGTCGGAAACCTTCTGGCGAAGGAATGAGCCTCTCTTTCCAGTGAGTTAATTTCCATGGACATTTTTGGACCTTAATCACCCGAATGCACAGGAATGTTTCGTTAATTTACCCCGGAGATAAACAAGCCCTCGACGACGTTTCTTTCGATATTTCTCCTGGGAAAATTGTTATTGTTGTTGGCGTCAATGGCAGCGGAAAGTCTAGTCTTTTGAACTTGTTGCCTCGCTTGAGAGATCCTACTGCCGGGGAAATACTCATCGATGGGAAACCGATACAAGACTATAACCTGGAGTCTCTTCGATCTTCCATCACTATTCTTTCACAGGAAGACGTACTCTATCCATTATCCTACAGCGATAACTTTTTCATGACTCTCGGAAACTCTGTCTCCCTTGTCCCCGGAAAAGGGCGCACCGAAATGCTCGAAAAGGCAGCTACTATGGGCGGATCGTTTGGGATCATCAATGAACAGGCGGAAGGCTTTGATTCGCTTTACACTCCCAACAATGAAGCATTTGAACGTTCATTACATGTTTCTGTCTCAGGTTGTGGGCATAAATATCCTTCGACCGCAGCGATACAGGTAATGCAGCAGGAACATCCTTCAAGGAAGCCTACGAAACTTTCAGGAGGCGAAAATCAACGAGTCCTTGCGTACGTTTTCTCCTCTTTTACTATCTTGCCTTAGGCTTGAACTTGTTTCAGGTCCCGGGCGTGTATGAGGCTATTGAACGGAGGCATTAAACTCTTGATAGCAGACGAAGCAACTTCGGCAATGGATCCTGTAGCTGAACGTTCTCTGCTGAATGGTTTCTTGGAGCATGGTAAAGGCATGACGATGATCTTTGTCACGCACAGGTTTGGACATCTTGTCAAGCACGCTCATCAGATATTGTGAGTCTTCAATAGATGGGTTCTTTGATGACGGGAACGTTGATGACATGTGCAACAGGTGTTTGAATGAAGGGAAGATCGTAGAGCGTGGAACTCACGCCGAACTCATGGCGATAGGAGGAGAGTACACCCAAATGTACAATGCGCAGGCACAGGCGTACCAATAAGCGTCCGAGCCCCGGGATCAACGGTCTCTGCGGATCTCTAAAGCTCGTTTCTTGATTCTTAGCCTGACTTTCCGACCTTAAGCAATATCCTTTGTTTAATATTGTCTTTACATGCTATTTCTTTCCTCCTTTGTCAATAAATCGGATATGTCCAAATGCTCTTTTCTGAACGCCATATGCTGGCATCGTGCTGTTAGTTTTAGAGCTCCGATGATCTCATGGGTGAATCAGCTTTAATTAGTACTCGGCACATAGTGGTCCCTTTGGATTGTCTGGTAATCTGGCTACACCGCCGGCCTTCTCGTTCGAAGTCAAAACACCAAGGTCTCAACGCGGCGCCAGGAACAGGCCTCGCGTCCACAGCGCATCTGATTTTTGTAATGTGACATGCATCCACGATAACACAGAGACTGCTTAACGGGTATTCAATCTTTTCCTAGATGGCAATAGTGGATGAAAAGAACAGGGTAATACCGCGGCCCCGGAGCATATCACATCCGACGAGTCTTTTGGTATTTCATCCTCTTTCTAGTATCTGTTCGAGTTGAGGTCGACGATACTGTAACAGTAGTATCCGCTTCAATACACAGACAATGGTTTCATATAACTTAATTGGGGAATCTGTTTCATTGGAAATACAAATAGAGATCTCCTGAGTATATGATGCATTCATGTTGATAATACGAAGAAGTCACCAAATCCCGTATTGTGTATCAGACAGCATTACTAAAGCCTGGTAAACGCCCACCTAAGCGCACTTTTATGTAACGATCTGACACTTGGACCCATAAACGCTCTGATTGATCGATATCGGATTGGTTCAACGCCAGTTTCTGCGGCTGACCGAAATTAGTGTAACAGGTATTTAAACTCAGCATGGCTGGACCAGTCTGTGCTGTTCCATTCAATTGACAGAGCTTCGTTCACTGATTCTTGAATTCATCTGCCAGCCGCATATGTATCGATTGCGTGCAGCAGGGTACTTACGGTAAGTATATGCCAAGTATTGAACTCGAGCTAACCTCGAACTCGGAAGAAGGGGTCGCGTGATACCCCTGCTCTGTTGATGGTTGGAGGGAAATTATGAGCCTTGTAAGAGCCACCACGAAATTATGAAATGCGCTTGCGGAATGGCTTCCCAAGTAAGCAATGCGCCCACATGGACCCACACGCTGCCACGGATATATTCGGATCGGAACCGAACGCAAGGACGCAAACCGCTACCGGATATTCCGGCTAGATCCTTCCTTCTATTCATTTTCGCTACTGAGATGCATCTAGGCAAACATCCTCAGCAATTACGATGGCGCATCCATTTGAGTAGGACATTCGGATACCAAATACCCACCCCTCCCCCGCCTCTTAGGCAACTGCCCCGCATCACGACTTTCTCCGATACTGCGCGGCCCCGACCTTATCTCGTAAGGAAAAGGGAATTACCAGCAATGAAAGGAGGAGGATTCCCGCTGGTTAAGGTGAGGGATTTCTTTCCATGCGTGGTCCTCTATGTTGTGACGATTTGGACCGCTGGTGTAGAAAACTTGGTCAGCTATAATTGTGTGCAGCATCGCCAGTGTATCGATGTTCTGGACGTATATATTACGAATCAAGAAGCATCTTCTAGCACGATCATGCAGATACCTCGCTAGTTCGCTAGTTCGTGGAGGGAGGCAGTGCCAGTTGATATATGTACGTGAGATTGACGGCTTTCTACTACATCCAGGATCCTTATGTCATCGCTAAAATATAGTTGTCGCCGACGAAGGCGCAAAGTACAAAGTCGAAACGTAAAGTGCCTCAGCCTCTGGCGACGAACAAGGAAAGAAGAGCCCATTGTGAGTTTCTCTTTTGAGCGGGCGATTGACGTGATATTGATCGCCTCCGCAGATGAGTTTATGTATCAAGTAGACTCTTGGGAACAATTTCTTTATTGTATTTATGCCTTCAGAGCCTTACATCAGTCTGCGCCGCTACCACAGTGGAGGACTTTCATGCGATGAGCAATATGAACACAAAAACATTCTACGCCGTCGAACGACGCGATGGAATACAAAATCTCGTGAGTGTTCTTAGGAAGACTCGGCGTGACACCAGCAGAGACAATGTACAATGTCTTCACTAAGACAATGACTCATTCTTTACATTCCAGCGTTGTTCGTTCCTTACGCTCACTAATGACCAAATTATGCCAAACAGTCTCGTTGAGAGCGAGGGTGGCACTCGCTACCGCCTATATAAACAGTCCGACGTGAATGACCTTTCGTAACACTGTTTCCTCTCACTCCTTTCCTTTCTTGTTTCTTTTATTTTCAATTTCCTTTTTATTTCTTCCCCCCTCACTCGTATCTACCATGGACTTTTCTGCTCTCTCCAATATACCCTCGCACGGCGTCGTTGATCCTTTGATGTCTGAAACCCATCAGCAGTGGACTCAGGCAGACGACCCTGTTCTCTTGGCGAATTTCAACAACTTCTGCGACAGCATTCTGGGCGCCGACGAAGACTCGAAGGCCGCCATGTCCTATCCTTCACCAGACGCGTCTAGATCGATGGCGTCGACATCATTCATGGGAATGGTCGACTTTGGACGGCCGCTGAGCATGGACGTCCCCGAGACTGAAACCACTGCTATGGGCAGACGGAGCAGACGTCACAAGCGTCGTGCACGAAAGGCGCGGGCTCGCGCTACCGCCGATCATGCTATTGTCGAAGAAAAATGTCGTGTAGGTCGAGTTCAACTTGTTATCCCGGCACTCCTGACGTCTTTCCCATAGGATGACCAATGTCGAGTTTGCAGGGGCTTCCTTGCACCGAGGGAGGGAACGTGGCAGGTTTGCCCAAAATGCACTTACGCGTATGCGTCGTGTCTACTCATTATGTTCTCATCACTAATTCGCTCCTGATATAGGCTTCTGAATCGGCCAGAACAACCTAATCCCTTGTTTCGCATCGGAGGACGGGCGGCCTTCCAGCGTGTGTACCCGGAGGAAGATCTTCCCGCGAGTGATATCGACACCATTGCGGTTGTCTCTGAAGCGCTTTATGCCACCTATTCGCACTACCTCAAGGAAGAATTCGCCCTTCATGCGAATGACGGGCTGAAGCAGGAACAACTCCAGCCACTCATCCAGAATAACGCAGCGAAGCGCGCCTATCCTGAGTTTGGAATGAGGCCGCCTATTGTGTCCGGAGCGGTCAAAGCTGATGACATGGTTGGCATGGAGTCGGAGTCGGACTGGTCAGAGTGGTGTATTCCCGAAGAGGCAGGTCCTTCCACTCGGTTCTGAGGTGATGGCAGGACAGTGAAGCGAACGTAGAGAGGGAGAAAGATGTGCAGAGCGCTGGTCGCTGAGTTTGACTCTGTACGATATAGTAATATTTTCATCTTTAAAATAGTCGATATCTATCCTCATATCTCTACCTACCTTAATACACCATAATTCCATCATTTTTAGGACATCGACATGAGGAACAGCTACACTCTTGACAGCTAATTCTGACAATATACGTTTTCTTTCTCTCACTTGAACCCGCAAGATGCAGTTTAGGAACTCGTTGAGTAGCAGTAACTCTAAGATCTCTGGTGCCAAGTTCTTCAAATGGTGCTCTTTACAAAGGATATATTGCTGTGTCGTACCTTAACAATTGATGACAGCAAGTGCAGCAATGCCAATACAGCAACGGCGACGAGAGTATGTTGAATTAGTTGCTGATGGCACAGCTGCGATTTAGCATTAATTCATCGGCTTACTCCCCAGAATGTCGGTACCATCTATTACGGGCATTGATCCCATACGATAGTTATCAAACTATGTTTTATTTTTATAAACTATGGTCCTGTCCCGTTCCAAACACTCTTTGATTCCATTCTGAGTCAACCATACTCCATTTTATTTATGTCTTCTTTTTGAAGAGCGACAAGATCTGGTCGTGTTTTAACAGCAATCCTTCACAGTACAAGTTTGCATCGACCGAGTTTCAATTCGCACAGACAGCATTATCGGACAATTGTAGGTGACTGCAACACGTTTTGTCGGACACACCTGTCATGCCTGAGTTTCTGCCCGAAGGAAATGCAAAGTGGCACTGAAAAAATTTCCTTGTAAAGTTTCGATCTAAGTAGTCAGTAACCGGATTCTCCCCGCCAAAATCTGATTTTCGACAGATGGAAATGAGTCTAAGAAACTTTTTCAGCTCCGCAATACATTTCCGTCGAATTTCCTTTGTGCAGAAATTGTTGGGGGCCAGGAGTGCGTACTGGAATCCGGCTTACTGAAGCACTGAAAGGTATGACTCCTCAAATTCAGTGTTTATTTTGTCATACAAAGCAAATACAAAGAGAGAGATACAGTTCTGAGTTTGGCGGTACAAAACTTCAAACAACACACACGAAATAAGGACAGCATTAAAATCATATCCCACGAATCTACCGCAAAATTTGGTGTCATTAGCGTTTTGCAAAGACCCCCTACGAATGTAGCGGGAATATTCTAGAGTTCGCATTATGATGCAATTCATATAGGTTTATCCGTATCGGGACAATTTTGACACCAAATTCAAATCGGCCGTACCGGCGGCAGCGATACGTCATCAGCCACTCTTGTGTTAGGAGCTGTTGTCCTCTCTCTGTTCCTAACCACGATGACCTCGCCCGACAGGACGACGGAACAACTGCGTTCTGCCAGCAAGGGATTCGATTATCTATTCTCTAATGCCATCTCTGACGCACAAACGGAGTTCGCAACCGATGACTCGCCATTTCATTCGTTAGGCGCTGGCGTTTGCGTGTTTTTGGAGGCCGCCATGGGAATGGAGGTACTTATTCACTTATATTCGACATTACATTGATACTCACTATGTTCAGTCAGCGAAGATGGAGGAAGCCGCGAAATCTCTGGCCCTGTCTGAGGCTGGATCCAGGAAGCAGATGAAGACCGCCAAAAGCAAGACTACCGCGAGACTACCACCCGGAATTGAGTGGGAGATAGTGAATGCTGATTCTGTTGTGCTGTTGGGAATAACGCATGCGCTGGGGTACGTGCAGCAATTGCCTGATGTTTTGACGAATACTAACCGGCCCTGCATCCAGCGAATCGTACATGGGATACCTTCAGTGCATGTAATACCGTCGTCTCTTCTCCTGATTATGTTCTCATCGAAACACAGATACTCTCTTAATAGGCAAGCACATTATATCCGTTCAGAACCAAGCCGCTAACTCCCAGGTCTAGCGCCCATTCCAAATTTACCAAGTAGGTCCCAATTTGTTCATATAGTTCTGATGTCACGAATTTTTCGCAGATTATTCAAGACTGTGTTCCCCAATGGTCTAGACGGGTACCGAACACCAGCCGCATCGCCCTCCGTATCTCGACGGCCCTCTAATCCCAGCATCCGTTCCGTCTCTACCAATGCCACGAAGACAAGTTTCTTCAGCAAATGGTCTGGTGGGTCTACACTGGCGGTGCCGCAGCCCATCATCCCCGAAGGTCCCGTCGACGAGCTCATAATATCAGGCACGGCTTTCGGCTTTGGGCTCTTTAATCTCGTCTTCTCGTTATTGCCTAAACGTATACAGTGAGTTTCGTTCCGCTTCTCGCGTCGTCTATTAACCTTCCATCAGGGGTGTCGTCGGTTTCTTCGGTTTCAAGCATGATCGCAAGCTTGCTCTGCAAGCACTTGCAGTCTCCGCTGCTAAAACTGACGTGCATTCTGTTTTTGCCGCTCTCGTGCTGATGACGTACCACGGCGTCGTTCTCCTTCTTTCTGGTTACCAGGCCGATGAGGCACACATTCTCAAGCAATATGGTGCAATGATAGCCAATGTCAGTGAACGCTATCCGACGGGCTCGTTGTGGATATTGAATCAGGTACGTGTATACGATCTCAGAAGATGATTCTTTTCCTGACATACTAATAAGGCGAAGATCAAGCGAATGTCCTACGACGCGCCGGGGGCTATTTCAGTTCTGAGAGATGGACTGAAACCCGATAGGGAGGTGTCGTTCAAGCAAGCAGATACGCTACTTGTCTTCGAGCTGGCTTGGACGTTGCTTGCCGAGAGGAGATATGAGGAGGCCGCCATTGAATTTGTAAGAATGACAGAGTTGAACAACTGGAGCCCTGCCACGTATTATTTCATCGCGTGTGGTGAGATTCTTTGTATTCCTTCTTCTCGTTCTGATGACCATCCTTGTAGGATGCTACATCACCATCGGAAAACTAGACAAGGCGCAGGAACTGTTCGACGCAGTTCCTGGAATGATCGACAAGCGAAAAATGGGTGGTAAAGATTTGCCAATGGAGGTTTTGATCAAGAAGAAGAGTCAGTATCGTTGTCTCTCTGCAATTCGACATTTGCTGACGATTGTCCACAGTCGTGTTCTACAAGGAAAAGCAGAAGCGACGTGGTGGGGACGAGAAGAATCTTGTACAATGCATGAAGATCAGTCCAGCCGAGGGTATGTTCATTTCCTGTTAATGTTGGATGTAATTCTCACTCCAATTTTAGAGATGGCCATCTGTAAGCGTTCCCGGATGCTAATTTAGGTGAAGCTGACGTCAAAACATAGTCTGGAACACGCACGAGCGAATCTCAAAGGCGGTTGCTGAGGCTCATATTCGAGATTGGGCGTCCCTCACGCCGCGACCCACTGTACGGAGCGCCTACATGGAAACTCTAGACCTACCGCCTGCCTCGGTAGAGATACCTCTAGACTTGGACACGCCTGATGAGCTTGCCTTACGGTCACTTCTGCTTGGCATCGTCCATCGTGTAACAGAAGACTTTACAACTGCTCGCTCATTCTTCCAGGACGCGATTGACAAGCAGGGAGCTATTGACGTCAGTACATGGATCTGTGGGGTGGCGATGTTCGAATTGGCTGTCGTTGACCTGAAGGAGCAAGAGGTAAGAGGAAAAGAGGGAGATGGATGGGCGGAGGTACTAGATGGTGCGGAGGCCAAACTGGACAAGGCGATGGCTCTGGCACCAAACTCGACCGATCTGTCGTCGAGGTTGGACAGTCGTATCTCGATGTTGAGGGAAGAAATTGGGATCAAGAAAGAGATGCTTTTCGGAAATGTAGATGAATAGAAGGCGAGGATACGTCATTTATTATTCTCAACGCTGTTAGAGGGCGGAACGTACAGGTACTATCAGTTTTTGAGGTTCAGCATATTGCTCACTATTACTTAGACTCATTAATAATTACATACTGTTCATAGGATCAGACGTCCTAATACCCAAGGTACTCCTAACTCACTGGCTTCGTCGTTCAGTTTACATCTGGGTGTTTCCAAGCAAGGAAGATTACCCCGGTGAGGGGGGGAAACAACACCATGTCCTCAATATTTCTTCCTCTTCGTAAAGCGCTTATCGTGGGCGGTGCATCATTGACCATCCACTTGAGCTCCAGAATTTCAGGAAAATTGTTAGCATGGAATCCTCAATTCCCTGTTCCATGCATCTGCATCTATCAGTTAGCAAGTGCCATATATTAAGTTCACAAAAACCCTTTTGAATCCATCGTTCACAACGAATCTTCGAGATTAGGTGAGCCCGCTGGCGCGATGATTTCATTCAGCCGAAGCGTGGTTCTCACGACTATTCTTATTTATGTGAAGGTGATCGGTCCACACATCGCTACAATCATGTTCCTTGCTTCTTCTGCTACAATTCCTTCGCCAGTCTGATCTTTCCGCGAAGTCGCGGCATTCAAACAGCTGAAGAAGACGTGCCGTGATTTCTCGCACATTACGAGCGGGAAATATTATATTGGTAAAATCCGGTAGGCTATCCTAATACTGCCAAATTTCAATTGTACAGCATTTTTCCTCCACTAGACGTCGATGTTTATTCCTCCTTGAATACTAAACATTCCTGTTGGTTGGTAATTTACGTCTCAACTCATTGGCAGTGCTGAGGGCACCTGGTTCCGTCTAACAGATTAACAGCCGTGATCTCTCTCGTAGGTGAATTATTCACTTGCATAGAACTAGATGTGTTGCTACAGCTTCGCTCCTGAAGTATTCACGCGGACATTCTACATTGGATCACAGAATTTGCGACACATTCCTTCCCCTTGAACTACAAGGAAACGACTATTCACCCTCCTATGCAGTACGAGATGATGCCACCTTCCACAGGACGCCAGTATTATGTTCCCGGTGGTTCTTCGATCACAATTTTTGATGTCACAAAGGACATTCCTGATCTGTGTCATTACATTGTTTCAATGGCTTGGTGCCACTGACGCGACATCATTCTTGTCTTTCATCTCGGCGTTGTCTTTGTTCGAAGTCATTCCCAGTTACTATATAATCGACCTTCGCTCGTACGCTCCTTAACTGTACTGAACGCCATGTCCGACTCTATTACCTCGGCCACTGCAACTGCAACCATTTCCAACCTGGCGTCGCAACTTGGCGAAACGACGACCGAACTGGAGACGGCACCCGCTCCCGCTTCCATGCCACACAAACCTGTCCCACCTGAAGATGCCAAGAGTGACACCGAGGAGGGCCTTCACGAGGAACTGAAGAACAGAGTCGTGGAAAGTCTTGAAGGTCGGTCTTCATGATATTAATAATCCTCAGAAAATGACGTATATGACGCGGTCAGCTCATCGGATCGCGTCCGGATCTACTGTAAAAATGCTTCAAAGAAATGTTGAGTTGGAGCATCGTTCTTTGGCCGATTCATCCAGCGGTGATGAGGGCAATGCGTCAATTAGGCCCAACTTATTCTGCGACTTCAAATGAGCGTACGCGTTGCTGCGGCTCTGAGGATCAAGGGCGATGACTTTGTATATTTCTGTCAGGATAGGGCATGGGATCTCTCAATAAATTTGACTTGATGTTGTTCAACCACTGCGAGGCGCAACTGAAGATAAGTTCGACAGTCGAAAGGCTCAAGGAACTATTCCATGTCCTTAGATAGAGACTCGGAGAAAGCCCACAGCTGGCATTTTCATATGCACATCCGAAGTTCTCCAGCGGCCCAGCGTTATAGGATAGTCTTCCGCTGCCACATAGAGACATTTCTTGGGTGTAAGATTAACTTACGACTGTACTTAGTTTAAAACACGATTTTTATATGGAATGTACGGCTGTACACCTTCCAGGCGCATCACTACAGGCTCCGAATGAATTATTACCTCCGTAGTATCAGCGAAAAAATCATTTGAGGTAGCATTTTTCAACATCTTCATCCGCCAGAGGAGAAAGAGTGTCTAGTTGTTTGATCCTGGGGCAGTGCCGTGGGGGCATTGATTGCTTGGTGCAAGTCCATAACAAGAAAGTGCGAGTGGATATGTCAACTCTTGCCTATGCAGAATATATTAACCGTGTGTAGCACTTACTCAAACGGCCGGTCCAATGACCGAACAGCACTGGAATAAAGTCATCAATGTCTGACCTTCTCACACTCAACAATGCAGGGGATAGCACACTGCCGATGATATAGAAAAAATGATGGAGAATGTGAAACATCGACCTTTCGATGAGACTCCGGTCCTTTTTCTGAGAGACTCAAGAGAAACTCGCAAGTTGTTTTGCCCGTCAGAGCGTGTTATCTCCAGGCAACGATGCGGAACGTCGGTTATAGATATGCCTAACTAGGTGGAGAGACACAAGAAAGCAAGCACTTTCATATACCACCACAGCATTACTTAATAATCGATCTATCAGCGCTGGTGGTGGTGGTACCGGCACAAGGTCCCAATCAGGAACGGCCGGGTCCGCAGCCCTGACATGGCGAACCATGTGCTGCGGCCACAAAAGCTCATGCCGTTGTAATCACACTGTTGAGTGTGTCTCGCGGGTTAGAGCATCTTTGTGGGGTTCGTAGAGAGGGATACAAAATATAGGTTATCGAACGTGCAGCAGTGATGTAATCGTCAAGAATGGAGAACAGGGACCTCCTTATATACACATAATATATCAAAAACAAACTTAGCAAAGCGACAGAGAACTATCGACACCTCCGTATCTACAAACAGGCGCATGACATCAAGTGCGGATGGCACGGAGTGCCAGTCAGACAGGAACGCAGCAGGAGCAAGAGAAAACACATCACAAGAAGCTACAACGGAGATTGTGCAGCTTTGACCAAAATATCACAACACTATAAGGGATAAACTTCATCCTCCACCTCTCTTTGACAATAACGGCATAAATGTTGGCTTCGAGGCAATGGGGGTTGACGGTGCTCCGACCATTGAAACACCTCCACAGCAAGGGTATGGGATGACATCAGTAGCTGTACAACGGCCTCTCTATGAGCAGGGATTGGGACGTTCAAGTATGCACAAAAACAGCACAGGACATGTTTCTGCAACAAGTCATCTGTGGGCTGGCCGGATCTGTGTCGGAGGAGGGGAGTCTTAGGTGACATTGCGAGGTAAGTATCCATATCAGCCGCGGTCTATTGTTAGTACCAGTTTCGATGAATTAACTACCTTGGGTAGCAGCCATGAGGGGGCTCCACAGCTTCCAGTGCCTTCTTGATATGAAGACAGTGACTGTAACTGTAACTGGCAGAAATAAGAGGAGATGAGCGTGGAGGTACGTACGGATAGGTGGTGGTTTAACTTGGCCACGTGGCCACACATTTCGACTTTCCCCATACCTGTAATCTCAGCATCTTCTACCTGACTTCACTCCGAAAAAGTCAAATTTCTGTACAGTATTGGTTGGTGAGACATGGTGACAAAATTTTCTGGGTTTCCTGATCTGGTTTCTGCCTACAGAGTGTCAAGGATTTCCAGAGACAAGAAACTGTGTCCAATAGTAGAGTTTCGGAATGTGCTTCTGAGGTCCAAAATTTGCCCTGAAATCTACTGTTTCTGGCAGTGTAAATTATTGAGAGAATCTTTCAAATTTGTAACTGATTTCTGGATACAGAGTACTTAGAAAATCAGTATATAAGAAATTTGGTGAGAAATGAAACATTTCCTTGTGAATTTATGACCATCCTAAAGTACCACTTTCTGCCATGACTTCTGAGGTCCAGAAATGGATTAAAAAATCCAAAATTTCTTCCATCCTAAAACTCTGTACCAGCTGATCTACTGCTATCAGAAATTTGAGTTTTTGGTACATTTCTGGACCTTAGAAACCATGGCAGAAAGTGGTACTTTAGGATGGTTATAAATTCACAAGGAAATGTTTCATTTCCCACTAAATTTCTTACCAATTTCTTACATACTGAATTTCAAAGTATTATGCATCCGGAAATCAGTTACAAATTTGAAAGATTCTCTCAATAATTTAGACTGCCAGAAATAGTAAATTTCAGGGCAAATTTTAGACCTTTGAAACACATTCTGAAATTCTACTATTGGATGCAGTTTCTTGTCTCCGGAAATCCTTGACCTTCTGTCGCAAGAAATCAGATCAGGAACCCCAGAAAATCTCGTCGCCATTTCTCACCAACCAATACTGTACAGAAATTTTACTTTTTTCGGTGTGATTGGAATCCGACCACGTGGTCGTGCATTATCTCTCGGGCCGGCTACCCCGTACCGGCCCGATCGAATATCACAGTCATGTGCAAGTGTCACAGTTCCGCCGGCATGGAAAACGGCAAGACGGGTCACCGTGCTACCACCACAACGGTCAATTCATAAACCGCATCCAGGGTGCTGATATCATCGCCATGCTCCTTGTTGAGGACGCTCACTAGCACGACGACACATGTTTGACAAAATCTGGTCGCGGTCTCACCATCGTTCTGAAGTGCCAGCAGTGACCACTCTACTGAAGCGACTACGACCACCAAGAGCGCGATGCATGAAGAAGGGAATCCTTGCTATCGGTGCATCACATAAAGTCCGCAGCAAATTGACAATTACTGACACACCGGAATCTAGGACTGTCGAGCCTCATTTACAGTAGTGGCTGCTCGACCTCCATCGAGTACTACCGCGGCGTCTGCGTTATTCTCTGTCTCTTCCACGCCCACCAGGTCGACAAGCACGCCTACTCCCACGTTGATTTTGCCGATTTTCGCACCACGGTGGCGTACTTCATCAAGCTGAGTGGCGTCATATACCTTCGGATGCGGGTGTGGTTCCCGATGGCAGGAATGGAGACTCCCGGCCAAGTACATGAGCATCTGCGTGTACTATTTGGGCTGCAAGGGGAGGCGAAGAAGACGGCACACCATGTCGTACACCAAGCGTGTGTTGAGGTTCATCACCTTGTCCGGGGCTTCGATCCGGACGTCGGCGTCGCGGAAGATCCGCTACGGTGGGGCGACGCGGCTGCTAAGCTCGTCGTGCTGCTCGTTGACCTGATGGGCGAGACGGCGCTGACAGTCGTCCCGCCCGCCCAAACGCAGACAATGTTAAAACCAGATGGCCTATCGGACGATTATGCTTCGACGGAACATTACGAGTTTGCCCGTGAGTCGTAGCTTGTTATCTTCGGTGTGTCTCTGGACTAACTTTGCGCCAGTCTCGGAAGAAAGCTTCTAGGTCGTCCCTCGACCTGGACCAAAATGATATGAAGATCTGCCAAGGCTAAGTCGGACTTCTTTTCTCATAATGTTGACGCTGTACGCATATGTAACGATTACGAACGATATCCATTTAATATCTTGTAGCACTATTACTTCCACTCTTATAACATTTCCTTTGCTCATAGCGCTACACTTAGGTCCAGGATACAACGCTTCTGTTCTCAAGATCTCGCCGCTGGGAAACGAAGGCCATAGCATTGACGTACACAAGTCATTGAGTTCAAAACGGTGGCTCCGTCGTAGCTTCGCATCCGTTCATAACGGACCAAGATCGTTCGTTCGTAGTCAGAGTGCAGGGCTGTGCGAGGGGAGCAAAACTATGGGCATAATGGTGTGTAACAACTGGATAGGCACGAGTTGCCATAATCCGATCGCAAGTTCCTCGTGAGTCTCTATTGATGTGGTGGAACACATTCTTTGAGCTTCTGATTCAACTGATTTACTCCGGGATGAGATAGCCAGGTTGCAGACACACACGTCGTAGCCAAATAGACCGTTTCTTGGGGATGCATCATGCATATCCCCATACCAATCTCTTTGCTCTCCTCCCTCGGACTTGCTGGTAGGCTGTTCAAGGCGGCACTCTCTTTTTCTCACCCACCTCCTACTCCCTTCACTGTTTGGTCGACCAGATTCCTTTCCCGCTGTCTGGTTCCCGGATGCTCAAGACTTGGGCCTGCGCTGTGTTTGGGTTTCCTTCAAGTCGGAGACGGTCTTGTCACCGCCCGACTCGTTCAACTGTTGGTCTCCCTTCTCTTTCCCAACATTAACCCGAACTCATGCTCACACAGGCCCTCGTCTTTCAGCAATCCCCGAAATACTCCAGGCCAAATACCTAGAGTATTTGGTGGTTCCTCATCCGAGATACCTGACGTTCACGCATCTCAATCAGACAAAAGCTGTCTTATCTATTTATCATCTCCGTTTCACGAGATGAATTTAGGTTTATTGCCCTTCAATGTTTGATCTCTAGAATCGAGGTTAGTACTCAGCAGCTGACTATCCTTGATGCTTCGAAGGTATGCAAGTCATTTGTGCCGCTTGAGAAACTGGATCTTTTTCAACATCATCCAGACAATAAACGCTGGATTCAAATGCTCTATGGTCTGCATCCAGCGAGCCTGTGAGACTGAGCTCAGTAAGACGTTATGAGAGCAAAAGTCTGATTTCTGGACGAGGCTTCATAATATGGCCGGCCGAACGGTGTAAATGTCATATGACAATATCACGGCTCAGCACTACTTATCATGTTAGTCGGGTTGGCTGTGCAATGGCTGATCAAGGCGAGAGACTGCAGGTTCGTTTTGCAGGACGGAAACATGGGAAGAACAATGTCAGTGCGTGCGCGCGCACTATAATCCAAGGACTGGCATGGGAGGATCAGCACTTATCATATGGCCAACACCTTCGCGAACGTGCTGAGCAATGGTGATTGGGGTGATGGGCCTGCGGCCCGCCTTGACGCCGGTGTCACTGCTTTCAGGCAGAATCTAACGGAAGATCTTCATGATGCGACGGTGTTGGTAGACCATCACGAGCGAAATGAATGATTTGAACTCCTAGTATAAATTGATAAGGGGGACGAGATGGTCGAAGGACTTCAAAGCTCAAACTACGGTGACAACAAATAAACACAAAATAAACATCAAGCCGCTTCCGCGGCCCGTCGGCACCCACCGGCGGGGAGTTTGAATCATCTCCTAGACGCTGTCCTTCGAGCATTCGGGACCAGATCCATTCGTATTCTACAAGTGCTTGCTTTACCAGACAAAAAAGCCACCAGCAAACCTCAGACCTACCACTCTCCTCCGATTGCTCTGGTCTCAAATTGCGTGATTCCCGCCCTAACATTGCATGTAGTATCGTTACCATCGATAGTCACGCACTTCAAACATGTTGCACCGTCAGAAATGCACCGGCCCCATTCAGTTGCTTTCTCGGGTCCCCCTCTCACATCTGTAGATGAAGGCCGATGTTTGTCCCGCTACGGGTCCTGCGTCATTCATATTAAAAATGATATTCAGCATTTCTTATGATGGCGGGCGTCACTCGGGTCGTCATTCGATAATCCTCCTATAATCACACTTTTAACGTTCAACGCGGAAGCAGCTGCAAGTATAAGTTCCATGTATATAATAACCAGCCCATTTTGTGACGAGATACCTTCCCTCCTTTCCTCTGTTCTCACAGTGGTGGCACTGTTTCATTCCCCTCCCGATTGCGCTTCCGTTCTGCGTTCTACTCAGGATGTAGCAGATAGCAAAGACAGGAAAGCTTGAATCGTTGTCGATGACAACGCTAGTATAGATGTCGCTGCAGAGAAAAGGTATGATGCCTATATTTCCCAGCTGCCGCTCAGACGGATATGAGCTCAGGTAGCTCGACCCTTAAATAATTCTTAAATTTATTTTATTCGCAATCTTTGTTCGTCATTAGTGTTGTCTCAGAAAGTCTTGTACGCCCTTCCCTGGCCACAACCATGACGATTTGGTAAGGCTAAAAATGTAATCATTGAGGCGAGAACGTACCAGGATCACCGTTCTGATATTTTGTAGATATGCATTTGGAGAATTGTGTGGAGTATAACGCCTCCGGGCTCTGACTATTCCATCGAGATTTCAGATTTATATGTAAAAAAGTTTCAAATAAGAATAAAAAGTCATGCGGTATGTGATACATTGAACGTGGAATTTGAAGGGTACGAAATGACAATAAGATTGTGAAACATGCGAAATGTCCGGAAACAAACAGATTTAGAAGAAAGAAAATGAATCAGTGATGCCGACGCTCTGTTCGAAATTAAAGTCGAATACTGGCTCCTCGAAGGATGATGAAGAGGGTAGTGACAGAACAGAATCAATAGAAAACGGTGAGCCAGTTGTCTCGAAGGACAAGAAAGAGAAATCCCCAGTCGACCAATTGTCGATTGGTGAGGGGGAGGAGGTGTTTACGGACATATTCACGGTACCCTGCGTCGGTGGACGGTAAATCGACAACGTATCATCCCTAGGGATATATGACGCCAACATCTGCTCGGAAGTACGAGAAATATGGCCTCCCTCGACTAAAGAACTTGATGCCGGTGAGACTGAGTAATCCGAGGATGTGCTGGAGGACGGGACAGAGAAAGAGGCGTCGAAAGATGCTGCGCTGTCGAGGCCAGGATTGGAGGCGTTGAAACAGATCTTAAGCCACTCCTCCATTTCTTTGAGAGTCTCCGCATTGGAAACGTTCCTTTGGTGATCAACCTGATGCTCATAGAAGGTAGGCGATGCAGGAAGTTCGGTCGCGATTCTGGAATTGGTGGACGAATCCGGGACGGACATGAGTTCTTGGGGGGACCAAGAGTCGAGATCCGATTCTGGGGACGCCGGGAAGACGCCAAGACCTTCGAGTGGCTGCCCAGCATTGGCAGCAGGAAGCAGTTGGTTCGGTGGGGGCGCTGGAGATGAAGACACGGAGGCGTTCAAATCTTGAGGTCCGTTGCACCTGCTGACATGGCGCTCGAAGCAAAGAGGTTTCTTAAACGCTCGCCAGCAGCCAACGACAGGGCATTTGTAAGGTGCCAAACTAGTGGAGGGAAACGGTCAAATTTGTAAGTGACAATCATTTCAGAGAGAACTAACTGTGTGTTCTCGATATGAGAATCGAGATTGGCTTTCTGACTCATCTCTCTCTTACAGAATGGACATTCATACCTGCCCAACGGAAGGATGAGTCAAAGAGGCATTGAAGGAGAAATGAAAATCCGTACATTATGGCGAAGGGATTGTGGACCCTTTTATGGCGGCTGAGGCTACTCTGGGAAGCATAGTCTTTGCCACAGCCCGGCCACAGGCAGTAAAAGCGGTCCTAGATAAGGAAGAGGATGACGTCAGCATCGGGACAATTGTACGCCACTTTGGGCCTGACAATAAGGAGCGCTAATCACCTTGGAATTTTCGGAGGGTACGCGAGGCATTGTGTTTTGAGAACCGTCAAGGTATGAGGGAGGGACTTGTATAGCGGGGAAGTCAAGGGAAGCAGCGGGGGATGGGGGAAATCATGCTGGAACTCCCGCCTTATATTCGTTTTCGAGGTAGGGCGAATTGGTTGTCGGGATATTGATTATTATGGAAAGTGTTGCTCTGGAGTGGCGGGGGCAAGGCAGGATATGTCTTTTATGGCTATTGGTTGGAAGCAATCGAGTACCAATTGTCGAGAATAGCCATTTTGAGTTATTACCGGGCGGTGCATTGACCATGGAGTGGCCAGGATGGTAACCTAGAGTGATGGGTCCATATCCTGCGAGTAAAGGATTAGATAATGTTTTCTCTAGCAAGAAATTCAAAGAAGTACGTTCAATTGAACATAAATTATGTCCTCCTGCAATATAATAGTCGCCTGGACGAGGGCAGCCGTTGCTATGCATCGCGCCTGTAAACAAAAGAGAAATGCACGGCCCGGGCAAAGTTTTTGGTGTGATTCAAGAAACAGGTTTCGAGTTAGCTATTCGTAGTAGGGAATGTATGAAGATATTTTCTGAGCACCAAAGATCCGAAGGACTGGCAATTTTATCCGAGTCCTATGTAGATAGGATTCCTCGGTTATACGAAAGCAATTGTGTACAAACCGTGAGAATATTTAACCTATCTTATCTCTCGCTGATTGCCGAAGTGCCTGCCTACTGAACTTGTCTCTAATATCTCAGTGGATAGTTTGATATTTCTGGGTTTTGCGCTTGTTCACTGTTGAGTCTCCAATTGTTAAGTAACAATGCTCTCATCACGTGCTCGTGACGCGGCGCATACCTACGCCGTTCCTCTCTCTTTCGTACCTCAGTCATTCCATCAACCTGACTGAGGTGAGATCCGTTTTTATGCTTCATATTTTACTTTATCTGACATATTTGGATAGTATTCCGTGTGTACAGGTACTGGTTGCCACCTAATCCATACAGAAGCTACATTATCATGATTGGAGCCAAAAGAGGTGCCTCTAAAGGGACAGCCGCCGGAGAGACGTGAGTCGCTTCATCTCGACTTGGTCCTTCATTATCGATTGATCACGCAATGTCTCAGAGAAAGAGAAACCATCAATATTCAAACCGACTCGGACACTGAGAAGATCATGAACTCACATGACCCATGCCGCTATCCCTTATCTCAGTCACAGTCCCGTTCAGGTCACCACTTTCATTCCGTACCAGCACAGCCAAATACTACTGCCTTTTTCTTTTGTACTTTCAAGGACTCAAATATGCGGGATCTTCTTTCAGTCCATACCTGTTCCCATATGTGGCGTCTGTCGCATGAAGACCTTTGATACAATGTCGGACGATGTCATTTATAGACACTGACCAGCCTATGACCGGAGAGAAAAGCTGAAGGCTCGAGAAAGTCGTGGCCGGCGCGAAGTACGCGGAGTAATGAAGATAGAGCCTTCCATCTTTCAAAGCGGTTTTCGCGCACTCCCACGTCAATTCATCATGTCCTGTAGACTTACACATTTCGTGCTTTAGGAGACGGATGGATAGATCACGATCTTCGGATGATAGCCAAATGCTTTTTCCGGATAGGAGGGCAAGAAGAAGAACAGACCACTGCCAAGGAGGCAGGATGGCGCACCTTTTACGACGTGCCACCATCGCCAGCTCTCAAAACCTCGAGCTCCATTTAAATGTCCTACTCCATGTGCGATGAATGCACTGAGAACCCCTCCGAGGGCTGGAGCTCCAGTTATCATAGCCAGGCCAACTGAGTCTTCTTCAAGGTGGTGCCAACTGTTAAATTATTCAGTTACAATGCAATAGTGGATCGAATAAAAATTCGTACAATGTGAGAAGATATATTATCGCAGGATAGAGACCAGACACATAGGAGATTAAAGGGCAACTCAGGTAAAGAGTTACTACATACCTGACTCAAATGCACTTAATACCACTCATAGAGAAATCAGTGTTCCATAGTTCTGCGATGCCCCGACAGCCATATCAGTCGTTCCCTATCTAAGCGCAAGAAAAGCAAGCTAACAGGGTAGTGAGAGATATTTTAGCACAACTGTTGAATGTCATTAGGAGCAGAATACACGGAAGGAAGAAAACCAAAAGTGCGTTAAGAAACTAGCCGTCCGTCATATGTAGAATAGAGTCACCAATGTCTGAGTTGAGGAATCTGGCATTGCCCTAGAATGAGGAATATGTGTAAAGAAACGATTGAATACCGGAAAGACTACAGACTATATTGTTACGGGCAACGATGTTGAATAGATATAATAAAACGATGATGAGCATGATTCGCAAGTCTAGCCGCAGAAGTAATCTGATGCGAGAGGGTTTCGGTTAAGGTTTTTGATAGAAGATAACCGGTGATACTTTTTCTCCGAAACTAGATCAATGAGATCCTCGTTCTTGATAGCGGGCTCCAATTCATAGTCTTCCTTCTCATCCGCAGGAGCCGTTAAGATGGAAGAATCAGCAGGCCGGTGCGCTGAAGAAACAGAGTCGATGCTGTACGCTGGCACTTGGAATGGGTCATCACTTCACCCCATATCTGAGAGATGGACGAGGTTCCAGGGGCATTCGAGTGCATCCTTTCATATCTAGTGGCAGTGCCTTGGTAAATGGAATGTCAGATATGATTACAGCGCGGGGGGAAGCATGTATCGAGCACAAACCTTTGTCTATTTAATGCTAGCACGCTATTTGCCATGTAAATGGAGGCGAACGCAGGCCCGAAGGGGTGAGAGCCGAAGGAACTCGTTTCTGGCTGTGTCATGAAACCTTTTCGCTTTGCCTCGGCTATTCCTCCGCAGGTCACTTCTGTCACATGCACGAACAGGATACTTCGACCATTACCCTTCAGTAGCAATGTATGCCAATGCCGGCGAGCAACCCCAACGATACTTAGATATCTCAGCCTGACATCTGTACAATAACCCAGCGTTTTGATCCATGGCAGTTACAACTTATAGCCGAGGATACCTTTTCAGGAGTCCTCCGATCATCAAGACAAGACTTCAATGACGCTAACCAGACACGTGTAGGAAAGCTTAGTAACCGTTATTTACAGCATGGACGTCGACAAGTAATAGCGTAGATACAGTCCCTTCCACCAGATCCTTTCAAATGCTGAACGTAAAAGTCGCATTCTAAGATGACAATGAATTGCGTGCGGACTACCAACTTCGATCCCAGCCGCGGTCTGTGGCTCGCAGCACGCCAATTTGACACTGACGCGTATCGCCAGGTATGAAATCGCGAGTGGAGAGACGCTTGATATCTTTATGAAGGGCAGTGTCCTATCCTCTGTGTCGACTGGTCCGTTACAGGATACTCTCCTCACTGTTTCGGACAACTCAGCCTGGCCTACTTCCCTTCCATCATTCCCGTTTCCGCCACCCGCATCGTCCTTGCCGCGGAGTTCTCCACGTGTACTCTCCCAGCGGTACGCAAACATTGTTATCGAAATTTCTTCTGAGTTCGCGATGCACTACACCTCGCTAGGCGCTCGTCAGGAAGAGAGGCGGCACTCTCCATCAGATGACGACAGACAAGGATTCAGTAGTGTGTATCCTAGCGGTGGTCCAAGACAAGGACTATCCGGTGATGCGCATGACGGTCTCCAACCTGGCTAGAACGGTCCACAGAACGGTCCGCCGGGGACGAACGGGGATCAGAATAGCCATGATAGCGAATCTGTGGGACGACTCGGCCAGAGTCTTCAAAACGGACATGCAGGACCACAGAGTGGCGCAACAGCCCTCCTCGGGATGAAGGAGGTCGTGTCAAAGCTGATAGAGGCTCACAGGCATGACCTGTCAGTCAGAAAAGCCTCCGGGAGATAAGTTCGGCCAGGGAACACAATTGACGATAACCGACCCAGTGCAACCCCGACACTCAGAATGGACACGGCGACACTAAAATGGCAGCAGACGGTAAGGGTAATAATGCTGTTCCGTTGGAGACAATGGTAGCGTACGCCAACGATGTGATCGGTGTCCTTGCCGTCGTTTAACTATGTCCTTGCTCGGTCCGATGGTAGCAAGGCGGCTGCGGTGATTCTACTTATGACCTTTTTCTCCCTTTCTTTTCGGTCTGAGCGTTCCGGAAAACGAGTGGGTACGGCTATGGTGTGAATCGAGAACCGGGGGCTAGATTTAAAAAAATAGAGTTGTGAGATATCCCGCTCATGTACTGCGGATCAAAAGCGAGTTCCGGACTTGTCATGGACAAACGGGTTCATCGACGTGCCGACAATTCTTCGCGTGACAGATGTCGCATCCATACCAGACCTTGGTGGCTGAAGTTGGTTCTCGTCTCTGAATAAGAGATGGCGGTTGGGGGTGTGGGATTTGTTTCGTTTGCCCTCGGACACAACCTTATGGTGACGGCTGAGGACGAAGGAGGAGATGAGGGATCCAACAACATGGCTGGCCTGATCTTCAGAATCGATGGTCTTTCCCTCAGAGTGCTTCGTTCAATGATACTGATGAACTATGATCACGACGATACGTGCAGAGGTAAACTCCGTAAGGACCCAGATATAGCAAATCTGGAGAGACAACTCAGATATGCAGCATACAGTATAGAAAAGAGCGTACCTTGATAGCTAATCGTTTCATGAAAGAGTCCACTTCCAAAATGACTGAATGGTAAGCCTCTGTAACATTTTCGCAATGATACCCGCGATGAGGGTCCCTTTTGCCATGGCGACATATGAAACGATTGGTTCAAACATGGTGGAAGGCGTCAAAAGATCAACTGAGTCATGCGAAGAATCCATGTTTGGAGTCGACCTTCAAAATAGAAGACGCTCAGTACTCGGATCCGACCAAATCATCCCGGATTAGAACAAGGATGTGGCTTCTGGATACAAGGGAAAGCTTTGAAAGGGGAAAATGCTGCCTTCTTCCCTTCTGAGCCTTCGACGCTGAAGTCGAGCATCTCATAGATATCTCACGAGCATAATGGCCAGAGGCGGGGACGGATCTGAATGGAAGGCGACCTCCTGTTATGATGGGCAATCGCATAAAATACAACGATGGTCTCCCAACCCGCCAAGCACACTGGTTTCTTTGGACGGCCCTATGTAAGCGATGTGGTACCGATGAAGAAGAAATGGCCCACATTCTGTCCAACCTTCAATCCCATAAGGTGATATCCCGCATCTCAAAATGCTATTGTCCACAAGGTCTTGGTAGCACCCCAACGAGTTGCATCGAATAAGTTTTTGTCTGATGGACTCCCCCCAGTTGGTCGCAGGTCCAGATAACCAACAGATGGTTCGAATTCCTGATCCTCGCTATGAGCAGATAATAAGGTAAATACAGTAATACGCACCTTAGTTGTACCACACTCCACTTCATTGGCTTAGGACCGCTATCCGTGTTCCCTCGCTGGACAGTCCTATCGGACTTTTAATAACCTTGAAGGATTCAGGGTGAACATCGTAACATTTCAACAAAATCATCTCCGCAGATTGACTGGTTGAGCTTGCATGTAGGAAGAAAGAGTTTTAGGTTACTGGGAAGACGCACGAGTCAATGGTGGTAGAATAAGTTAATACCCGGCTGCGGGAGTCTTATCGACTGCCAGTCCACTTTCCTGACATTAAATTTTTTGAAAATGCCTCTTTGCAGTGAGCGCAAAGTCAGCTTATCTGCCAGGTGAGACAAGGCGCATGAGGAGCTAATAGACAAAGATGTACCGAGCGACACTCTTTCTTGGTGGGTAAAGATTTATCGGTGCTGCGACCACCGTCGAGAGGAATAGTGGTATTGTCACAGTGACGGTGTCACAACGGAAAGAGGTCGTGACGGGCCGTGACTACGGCTGTGCCTCAACGGTCCGTCGTCCGGAGGCTGTTTCGGGGTTGCTTTCGACAGAGATTTTACCTGCACCGTCAAACCTACACAATCTCAGCATAATAAATATGGGTGCTCTAAACCAAAACCTGGCCCACAACCTTCCTTCAAGTGCAATATCCGGGGAAGGTCCACACGGGTTCTCATAGATTACTAACTAGATAGTAGATACTTATGGGAGTTTCAGTGGCAGTGGTACAGGTGAAATCCCAGTCGCAGTGCGTATTAGAACAAACGCAGAAGAAGTAGAGGAAAACATGAACACGATATTTCCTAAAACCCAAGTGCCACAAGGTTCACTGTGAGAGGAAGATAAGGTCAACTGTTGGTCAACTGCAGTTGTTGGATTGAATCGTTATTGAATCAAACGACGATGCGGTCCGAGTTCCAAGGTATATAACGTTCTCTCTTGCTTCGACCACGCTTCACCGGGTGCACCATATCAAAGTCACCGCCTAATTCATAGCATACGACATACCGCCTTGCTATGCCGTAGAAGCTGCTTGTTCAGACGGCATTCTTCGGCACATTCAATGAACCCACCAAGGCCGATCACCGACGCGCAATGCTTCTAATAATTCAAGATTCTTTCGAGGCCAAATTGTGCAGACGGAAATTTTGAAGTACCGTTTAGTCCTGGCTTTTGTATGGAACAGCGACGGGGCAAGAAAACAGCCCTTCGTGCATGCGTACACAACCCCATCGAGCACGTGGAACTGTTGGAGTATCTCGTAATATATTTCATACTGGAAGATCAATGATGAATGCTAATATAGCCTACCGAAAGCTTTCAGCGACGACACAAAGTGTTTTTTGATTGTGACCATTAACACTAGAAATCTAGGAATGTCAATCCTTGTCTTGCGCTATCCTACGAAGTCATTAAAGAGGCCTTAAAGAAAGTTCAAGAGGAGAGGAAAGTAAAGGTGGCAGTCTTGGTTCTTGATCATCAATGGAAAGCTCCGTCCGAGTGCACTGGATCGTGCCTAGGTACTTACGACATTTCGGGGAAAGAATCCAACGCGAGTTCTGATACGCGTCGGCCTTAAGTGGGTTCCTCGGTAACATGAGGGTCGTAGTATGCGAAGCACTCCTTACAAAGTCAAGAATCTGATAGAAATGCGCATACCGACGACATGGGACGCATTGAACCTATGGCTGGACTGACGTTGAAATCAGCATCTGGAAAGTCAGCTGTTCGATTCCGGACAGTTCCTTGACTGCTAGCATCTACCCGACAGGTCCACAGTCAGAACGATGGACTGGAGGTCGGATACACGAAGATCAAAGATGTTCGGTTTATAGGAAGCTCGGAAGTTTGCATCGAAGTCTGGTAGCATTAAGCCGAGCCCGTGGAATTGAGCTTTCTACACCTCTTAGAGAACAAGAGATCTGGCAAGTTCCGAATCTTCTGATTATTGCTTCACGGAGATCATCTTGATTTTCCCCGTGAAAGATGGGCTCCAATGTCGATAATTGCAGGCAGCATGGATCTTATCACCATTCTAATTCCGTGAGTGACTTCTGCGTGTCACTAAATGTCTGGAACGCAGTCCGAATTCAATTTCGCTAATCGGTGCCTTCGTAAAACCAGATTATTATGACGAGACATAGGAAGATTAGTTCACCGAGATCGAAGCTGCCTTGCCGCGCGAGGGTTCGGTGAGAACAAGGAGAAGTCTATACAGCACCTTTCAATCTGTCACATGAGTTCAAATGGGGGACATGAAATGTGAAAAGGATTTTACAAGCTAGTCGTAGAACTAACGATATTTCTGTCGTACAGTGACATATTAGCTCGCGTAGAATCTAAGTACGGAAGTGGGAAATGAGTATCAGTAGGCGTACAGTGCGGTACCACTGCGGACAGAGGGACAGAAGAGTAGTAGCTATCGTCGTCTCCGGAACCATCTGCACCCAACCACGAGAAATCCATATATTCATTGTTGGAGGTCGAAGCTGACCAACGAAAACACGCATTGACGTGACCGTGAATGGATGGGAATAACCCTTCCCCTCGACCGTACTCTGCAGGGTCAGGAGTATTTGGCGAGGTGTAAAACGTAGGCGATATTGGAGAGGATTCTGAGGGTGGAGAGGAAGTAGGTGAATCGTAAATAGTCTCTGCAGAGCTTTGCCGACTGTCTGCCTTGGAGATTTTGCTGCGCTCCTTAGCATTACGCCTTTTCTCGCGAGAAACAGCGGGATCATTGAGGAAAATGCATGTTTCGTTGCGTGAGACACATCTCGAGCATGGGTACTCGAGGTCGCATTTAACTTTGGACGCTGCACATGCCTATCGAATCGTTAACTTATGCAAGGGTGGGTCATGGATCGGTAACAAACCTTGCACGACTTCTGTCTTGAGCGATTGGACACCATACTGTTGTCCACAGTTAGCGGTTGTATATCTGACATAACAGACCATACTAACGGATCTTTACATGTTTTCTTGTGCCGCGAGAGAACATCGCTCCTCGTGAACTGGGCGCCGCATAACTGAGAAGATTATGAGCATCAGTATCGCATAGATTCGGTTAGGATAATTTCTCCTACGTCGCAATGATAACTGCGCTCGTTGGTATCTACCGCCGACTTGAGATGAGTACATATCTCGACAGAGTGGGACAAGACTTACGGGAACGAATATGCCGCTGTAAGTGGGTCACCCTCGTAAACTTTGCCGGGCAGAGCTGGCAATAGTTTGTCTGTGGTAGTGTCGGTGTATTCCCTTTGTGGAGTCGCTTTCTGTCGCTGACTGGAAACTGGTACATGGTTGGGTGAAAAGTACGGAAAGACAGAAGCTGAAGTTAAGGGAATTCAAGGCCGGTGACCAAGGAGTCATGACGATCTAGGATCAAGATTTGCATTGAATCGCCGGACGACTTCGAACCGCGTAAGTAAGCATACGTAGAAATACCCCTGTTTGATTTCGTATCCTGGATGATGAGCCCACCGGTGCGGACCGATCGAAACACAGTCTTCGGTTCCGGACTGAGCATTGGAGGTCAACGCTGAAGAAACTCGCGAAGCGGAGAAGCAACCCATCACCCAAAAAATGAAAACTTGATCAATTTTCAATTAGAGGGGGACGTTGATTTAATAGGAGCAGATTCAGGATACAATGATGGTAGAACATCTTCATCTGATGTTGGATATGTTAGCTGTGCGAAACCAGGGGAACCGAGAACTTCTTTCACATAAGTTTCGGTTAAACCTGGCCCGTGGATTCCGAAGTCAATAGAAGAGACGGCCTCACAACGTACTGTATATCAATATGCCGTGTTTAGCGCAACATGTAATGCAGTACCCAAAAGGCAACAGGGTGTAAGCCACCGTTTTGAAAGTATCTTATCGGGAAGGTCATGAGCACCACCAAATTGAGATGAAGACGTAAACTCACAATTCTCAGAGACCGCCGACGTGCATCTAAGAAGGCCTAACTTCGAATGTAAGGGGAACGAACCGCAACAATGTCCTCCCGACCCTCCATTATGGCGGGCCTTCCGTAAATCCGATACTGCAGAGGTGGATTAGGGCGTCCATTTGAAGGGTCCTATAGACTTCCCGCTTACAGCTTGGAAATCTGTCATATCCCTTTATGGAACAACACAAAAGAATGTTGGCATGTGGCTGGGCGCATGCTAGCAGCGTCCTCGCTACAGTATAGCAGCGGAGGTATGTGCAGGGCATCAGAGTTTGGCTATGCAATCCTCGGACCCGGACTTTCAGCCAGTCGTACTGATGCTGCCCATGCCTTAGAGAGCCAGAAGTCTGTTCGAGACGGCTGCTTGGCTTGTGGTGTAAAGTGATCGAGCTGCAGAAAGAAGGAAGACTCTTTTGACATCACGTTTTGCAAATTTATGGAAACGAATTCCATCAACAACTCGGTGCTGATTTCGTGGTGCCTTGGATCACAACACGAATGTGCGTCATCGACGATGTCATAGGTCTGTCACAGGTATGTTCATCGTTAAGAGCATTAGCTAGAAGTGGATCCGTGCTTCCAATCAAGATGATATTGAGCTGTCGTGTACTGAATTATTCAACGTCAGATTGACCAAGATCAATATTCATCGCGACTTGTAATCATTTGATAGGAAGATAGCTCGTAGGGATGGCTTCCCGGACGGGGAGAAAAAAAGCTTGACAGAGTGTATTGACTCATCATGAAAAATTGTAAGGCTGCATACAGAATTTCCTGATTCAAAACAGTGTGCATGAATACCATCTGTTTCAGTATTAGCCAAGGTGGGGAACAACAGAAAGGTTGCCCGGTATTCCGTTGTGTGCGGCATGGTTCAATTCAAAATAGAGAATTAGCCAACTCATACTTCCCAATCACAAGTACTAATTCGTGGAGTGGGCAACACTGGTCATTGGTTGTGTTTTGACCAAAGTGATGTCGCGATCATGTAAAACTTGAGTTAGCGACTGCATCCACAGCCACTCCTTCAGGACTTCAAAGCGGACAAATACTTCCCTGTTCCCGAGTACCATTGATGTAGGTCTCCTTTTTCACGTGGACGTGTAAATGGTTTCAGTTGATGTCAAGTCATGTTGTCGACTTTTGACAGTTTGGGTTCTATCGGATTTGACGGGTCGGACCGCAGAAGCTCCTGAAGCTCTGAATCCTCAGTTCTCATAGAGGTGTAGAGACACCTTGGCTCTTCTCAGGAGAACAGGAGAATGACACATGCCCAGAAATAGACTGGCTTCCCATTACATACCCATATATCGTATGAATTGCGGCCGCCGCGCGATTTCCCAGCGTCTATCTTGCCACAGGAGAGCATTACGATTCCCCTCCAACACGACTGCTTCATTTGTTTCGTCGTATACACGCATAATTATGCAGACGATGCTCCTCTTCTTTGTGCTTTCTACTAATATGTACCTAAACAGATCAAATTATTCTAGCAGGCAATGGTGACGTACTTACACCTATAATAAGGTGTTGCTGTAGATAGCTCTACATGCAATTCTTGATTTCCCTGGACAGTGTGAGCATTGAAATGCTTCTCGAACACTTCTATCAGAAGGTCATTAAGGTCTCAAGTTAGGCCTCGGAATGTGATCACTCATCACGAAGATCAATGACCGACCGCTCGCCGTGTGCTATAATATAGCACCTGATGGTCCTCACGAAATGATTTGTTGCTTGGTGAGTGAAGGTATCCTTTTCAAAAGCTAGAGTCTCAAGAAACCTGCCTTCGACCAAGTCACGACAGCTCCTTGGATCCGAGTACAAATTTATAGCCATCTATTCACTTCTTCCTTGAGTTTATCCAGTCTATCGTGCCAGGTATGGCTTGCCCCATCGACGACAACGACGTCCAACGTTCCCCGCTCCGCGCGCCTCTTGCTCTTCAGGACTTTCATCCACATGTTATACGCAATCCGTACTGGTGATACAAAGCTCCCGAGTTCGTCTTTGCCCATTAGAATAAGAACATCGGCTCGTGCTTCGTCTCGACAGTTTTCCCAAGAACCTCCAACGAGACCTTCTAAAGCACGGAAGTACCACCCCGTTCTGAAGAGACCGAGAACTGGAGAAATGGCTATCGGGTAAGATATTAGGATGTATCGTATAGGATTGAATACATTTGAGCATCGATCAGTGAGGTCTTTTGGCATACGAATGGTAGTGGCATAGATGGCGCCACAGGAGTATCCCTGATCTGAAAATCAAAACGACATACAATGTAAGAAGAAAGACCACTCACGCAAACAAACAGATCGCAGTCGCGGGCAGAAGGGAACTCGTCAAGGAATCGAACAACTTCTTCCCGGAAGATGTCCTGTTACTCGAGATTTGATACATGCATAGGGGACGGTTGCAGTTAACGGCATACCTTGTAATCCGAGCAATTATCCTCGCCTACCCACGCTGGAAAACTAGACCATTCCGACCTTCCGCTGCTTTGACCTATGCCACGAGCATTCCATCTAACAACTCGGGCACCCCACGATGATCGGAGCGCTTCAGCGAGGGCGGCCGTGACTGGAGAGTCCATGGTCCCACCTAGTCTGCCATGAGCGATAAAGGCTAGTGCAGAGGGTCTCTTATTGCGCGGTTCTAGGAACGCCTTTTCGAGGTTGACCATAATGTCCGACAACGCAAGCCTAGAAGGTATGAAAGGCGTTTCAGACAGAGGACAGGATCAGCCGTAGTAGGAAAGGAGCATGCTCGTATCAACGAGCATCATGCACTCAGGCTGATGGAACCCTGTACACGTGGTCAATAACATTCCGGCGTTCGGGCCACCGTAAAAAGCCAAGACCACGAAGTCGAGATCAAGGAGGCAGAACCTGTCGCTTTGGTCCGCACTTGTTGAAGTTATAAAGTAGCTTCTATTACAACTTACAGGTAAGTATATGCCGCCCGAGGCCCCTCGATAGTTGATATGGCGCCTGGGTCCGTCTCGACGAGGACAAAAGCTGACGTAGGGGTGGAACATGCGGATATAGATGCATGGCTACTTGGGTAATGGGATACCATCACGAAAAAAGCAGCAAGTAATCCCTTCCGGCCGTCAAAGAGCGCCTCTCAGCGCGCCGGTCTTCTCTTTAAAACATTCTGAGAGGTTTTTGTATGTCGTTCCTCTCCCGACCATGGTTGGGGGAGAAAATTTGGGTCTTTGTGCGTCTAAAAATGCTATTGTTCGAGCTTCGGGATGAGGAGAGGAATACTATTTACAAGGACAATAGTGAGCAGAGTCTACATGTAATATACCATATTTCTCATCGACGTTTCATCCGCGAAATTCGCTTGTTGGTTCATGAAATTGCCTGGGAATGCTAGTTGTAGCTGGAACAGTGCGGAAATAGCAGGTGAAAACTTACCGCCCGTTCTCGCGGACAAGTAGCCCACTTCTCTGCAGCTATTTTGCTCCTTGAATGATCGCCGTCCTTCAAAGCTGTACCACTGTAAAAGCCAGTGACAGGGTGCATTTACGGTCAGCTGAGAACGTAAATGCGAGCGTCGTGAAGACAAAACAGCAGAAAGGGCATACTATTATACCTTCACGTTGCGGGTATGAGATAACGACATCACCCTGAGAATGAGATCAGTACGTGTGAGTTTGGAGAGATAATGTTCCGTCGCTAGATGTCTTCGTAAATCCCCCTCCCTTTCTGTCTCCCTTCTAAGAGACCTGACATTGGTCGCCGGACGGTGATACATGGTGTCAGCGCAAAAATATACGTTTATTAAGTCCTTGAAGTACACATTCGACTTAGAGAACGGCATGAAATCCACTGGACTTAGAAACATGTCAGTGCGTGTAAATTGAGATTGAAAGCACAGAGATATACTATCTGCGGGCCTACGGCCGTGTCCATCAATCCTCCGAACGCTGTCATTCCATCCTCTCCTCTTCGCTGTCTGTTTCGCCGGAACGCGATACATGGTGTCAGCGCAAATCCGGCTTCGCTACCTTTCTTGAATTAGAAGCGAGTACTTGATGCCTTCGATTGAGAGAAATTACTGCATGATTCATCGCACTGAAAAGTACGTAGGTGGGGGTGGAACCATCAGTAACGGAAATGACATACCATTTCGTTGTCACATTCAGTCTACCCTGCACTATGACCCTCTCAGTTGCTCCCTCGTCTTCAGCTCCCAGACTTACTCGCCGCACGACGATAAGTCGTCTCAGTGTAAAATATATCTCGTTCGGATTCTTGAGGCCGAGCTCTTCATTTCAGCAAGTGTCGTGTGAGATCTAAAATAGGAAAGTAAGTGCGCGTGAATTTAGATTAACAAGACGGAATATGCCTAGGAGTATCTCCGATCGTGTACATCAATCCTCCATGCGCCTGCTTCCCATCCACTCCCTTGCCTTCATGCTAGTTTGACTCTAATCACGGGACGACGACATACGGTGTCCGCGCAAAATTCGTCGTCCCTACACAGTTTGAGGGGAAAGGTGAGTACTTAAAGCCTAGAGGATGCTCAGGGACCAATTTTGAGAAGTGTATGAGTGCGTATGAATGAAAATTGATGGGAAACACTTTCAATCCCCGGTGCATCTCCGAATCCATCATTCCACCCCACGCCGTCATCTCCTTTGCCATCCTCGAGTCTTCAGACAGGCCATGCCTTGCTCCCCGGGCGACGATACGTCGTCTCTGGACAAAGTCTGCCCCAAATTGGTAAGGAAAGCCTAGTGTGGGCGTCGACCTAGATCAAGCAGCCGTCAAGGACGAGGGTGTTGAAGTCTGATATCGAGATCCACGTGGAGTGAGCACCTTTGAACATGTCCGAAGTACGTGCGGACTTACTGCTGTGCGTATGCCGCGACGATCTTCCATTCCCTCCCACGTAAAATCTTCTGTGGCTTCCCGTTGGATGATAATACTTTTTTTTGAGTCGGATGTGGTTGCATCTGCGACGTGATAAGTGAAAGGAACTATTCACATTAGAGAACGCTTACCTGCTGAACTTATGGTGCTGGGAAGATGAATTTACTTTCCTTGAGCGAGTAATGAAGTAAAGTAGAGCAGCCACAGACTTGGGACTCATGCAGGTAACAAAATGAGGATAAGATGATGGTGGCGAGAAAGGAAGAACCGCGCGTGTCGCCGATCACCAAGCATATACCCTTATGGACATCGACGCCCATCTTCGTCTCCAACCCCCATGATTATTCCCGCACGCCGACTAGATCGTTGTCCTGAATACGAATAAGAAGAGGTGCATAAATATAGATGTAAATAAGGAAGGAAAAGAGGGAGGGAGGATGGAACGGAGGAACGGATGGCACGATGAAGGTACACGAATAAAAGAGAAATTTCGCTTGATGCTGACGGTGAACAAACTCGATAGGATCACGGGATACAAGACGCATGTGCGTCCGTTGACGGATAGCGACCGGAAGTGGTGCGGTTCTCCGCATATTAAAATATTATTTGACGCCACTGACTCGGCCTTCTGTTCTCCTCGTTTATGCTCCACAATTCGAAAATTCCTCGGACGGGGAGTTCTTGTCAGCTCACAAGACGTAACGCCTTTCCAGGCATCATTCCTAAAACAAATAACGCGTCTCAACGTATACAAACACGTTAACATGTCCTGTTTGTTTGCTCCTTCGAACGAAATTTTTACCATCTAGCGGCTGAAGCTGGCCTAACAATCGTCGCGGCTTGGTATTATGGGTAACATCCATCTTGAATAAGGGGCTACTCTGATATTTCCTCTGTATCGGTCGCCGGCTGTTGGGACAAGAGTTATGGATGGGAATACAGTGCACACGCACGCGAATTTCTCCATCTGACTCTTTCTAAAACGAGTATTTCAGACATCGTAGTCTGCTAGTTTCTCTTGCTTTAATCAGTCTCTAGCTTCAGAAAGATGATTTCCATAGGTGGCCTCCTTGCCAGCGACCTCGGTGCACACACACTCGGGGGCTTCCTCTTCCCAGCGATCTACATCTGATCCGTCCATCTTGTAGGCCTTATTTCCCGTGTACATTCGGCTAATTTATAGAGTCTCCACATGTCTCAGTATTATCCATCAAGTCGTACGCCTGTTGTATCCTTTGTGTACTAGGGCCTATTTATCGTCTGATTTCTACAGTTCAAAACAGTCTGAACACGCCCACTAAGTTAGCTAAGGATTCCACGAATACGGCGCACTAATTCCGCCTTTGTAGGGTCCGAACGATACTCGGGACATCCGCAATAAGTGGTTGCGTAAGTACATTATCGACCGCTCTGATTCGCGGTGCAGTAATGGTGATTTGAGATCTGGCAGGCGATTCGGGATCGTGCGTACCAGAATTTTCAATTCGGCGAATTATCTGACAGAGATTCCAGATTTGCAATGAAATTCGCGTTTGTACGGCGGCATCGAGGAAGGTGTTTGACGTGGTGTAGACCCTGCGAGGGCACTGTTGCGGTCTGACTTGGAGTGTCAATCATGACAAAAAGTTGGATGACCTATAATGGAAGGAACGGTATGTTAATTCCGGTTTGATCTCGGCCAACGTGCGACGTACCTGTGCCTCTCTCTACGTGCACTCGACTCCATCATCGCGGGTATGCGATAATTTTCCAGGTGCACAGACAGGCCCACTCTAAATTAATCGTAAACTCACTTCTTTTCAATGGCACGACACTTCGATTACCTGTTATGGCCTTGTATACAGAAATAGATTAGGCCGCCGTCTGCACAAGTTGTATGTTCTCAGTTCTGAATATCGTGTTCTGCCAGAATCAATGGGGACCCTAGTTCTATCGATATCTCGGGCATAGGAATCAGCCACCATCGCTGGCAGAACTCCGCTCTAAAGTCGGTGTCAGGTACCTTTATTTTGCGATAAAGAGATGCACTTGCAATTCACCAAATCAGGATATGGCAGCTATATTAATATTACGCTGCATAGCCAGCTTTGAGTTTTTCTTATTACGGTGCTGGTTTAACCCGAAATATAGATATTTATGAGCAAGAACGGTTGCGATTGTGAATGTGGCTCGTCGTCGTCATTGAAAGGTCCAGGTAAACTGAGAACTCAAAAGCCGACCCGTAAGTGATCTTGACTGGATGTTCTTCTCAGCTTGATCTTATGCGTCGCAGGAATCTTGTGGAATTCAAAGGTCGAATATATTGATGGATAGACCAAGATTAAGTAGCGACGTTATGTCGTTTTGACAAAAATCATTGGTATACGAAAGAATGGCCATCTCACTGGATGACTTGACGTTTGAATTTTTGTCAGCCGATATTCTTCAGAAGATCCGACCTGACGGATTGGTTCTTGATACCGGAGTAAGAGAGCAGAGCTGGGATCAGGAGGACTAGCAAATAAATGAATAAAAGAACGTTGCCCACCGAGCTGTGCGCGACGTCGATCAATCGTTGACGTGTATTGGCCTCAAAGGCCAGCGTCCGAAGTTGCGAAGTCTAAGATATCTTATCAATGCTCTCTGACTCCGCAATGAATCGTTGAGTATTCTGAAGTAGACAGATGAACGAGTCGAGTTGAGATAGAAGATACAGAGATAAGTCTACAAAGCATGTGTCAGGCCTGGTCAGATACAGCCACGACCTGACTTTGTCTTCGATGACTAGCTCGTCTAATTCCATTTGCTTCTGTAGACTGCGTTGTCTTGTTTCTTTCGTGCTTCAAAGTGTTTGAACATATGTGTCACATATGCCTTTTTATTTGTGTTCAGAAACGCTTACCAAACCCACAGCGGTCCCTGACATATTAATCTTGCCTCGCCCGGTGTGTTGGAATCTTCAGGATTGTAATATTAGCGGTAATGCTTTCAATTCTCCCCGTTTAAAATTATCACATTTCTCTTCTTTGACAGGATGTAGCATGTATTTGATTCGTGTCTTGTTATCGCCAAACGAATGCCTACTCGACCCTCAAGTCATCGCAAATTCTCTTCAAGAACTTTATTGCGCCGCCTTGGGGGGACCCCTGATTGACGTGCTATCCAGTCTCACTACGCCTCGTATCTCCACGTGCTTAACATAACGGCATCGAGTTCTGAGTCGCACTTTCTCTTTGAACTACGGTCCTCTCAATTTGATCCGGTAACATTTCAGGGGGTTCTTTTCTGAGCATACTCCAAATGGCATGATCACCCAGGAGAACGCAATCATCTTGGTTCCGGAATGCAACTTGAACACGTTCAACGTTGAGCTTACCAACCCTGAAAGGAACAAGCTGCCATAAACGACGTCGATTGTCATAGATTAAAAAAATTATGACACTGTACTACCGCGAAAATCTACAGACAGGCAGGAAACCAACGAAATCTTAATTCTCAGGTTTGTGACACCTTCTAAGCTCGAAAAGGACGAGAACCTTGGTGGTGCGTGGACTATGTGGCTTGTACATGTACCTGTCAGTGTGAGCGGCTTCCGGTCGGACGATTCATCTCCACCTAGTCAAACCCAGATATCTGCTCCTCCCGGTCGATTTATTCATTTTATAGCTCAATAAACACATGTGATGGGCCAGAATAAATTCTGTACACACCAAAGATGTAAGTAAAAGTTTTTCCAACCCGGATAAGCCCCTCTGCTAAATCTGATTGGCACCAACAGCTAAGTCCAAAGAGACAGTAAATATCTCTTCACCTCAACCTCCAATTTTCGGCATGCACGGCGTGCGGTTTCATATTCATATTTTTGACAGCTCAGGGTGTCATTTTACTTTAGTCAAACCATGTTGAAGCGGTATGAAAGGACGTACCTGTCCGCCGGGAATACATTATCCCATCCCTCCTTTCCCATTTCCCCTCCTCTGCACCTCTGGTCCCCTCATCTCACCTCGTGTGATGCTCCAATTTCTGTTGAGCTCACTGTGCTTGCTACCCTACACGGCCATTGGCTAGTCCCCACCTCGCGTTGATTTACGCGTCGCGGTCTCGTGACTCGAACTCCCTGCCGGTTGGGCGGGGTTTCGATAGCCGAGTATTTTTTCTTCTTGTTGAACGCCATGTTGCTTGGTGTTTCGTCACGGAGCTCAACGGTGAGCTAGTTTGCTCTATGATCCGATTACTTAAGCCTAGAATGTACGAGAGGGATTTCAGACAGAGGGCAGGATCAGCCGTAGTAGGAACGGAGCCCATGATCATGTGCACTCAGGCTGATAGAACCCTGTACAGGATATCAACAGCCTTCCAGCGTTCAGGCCACTGTGAAAAACCAAGACCATGGAGCCGAGATCAATGAGGCAGAACCTGCCGCTTTGGTCGCTTCGCACATGTTGAAGCTGTAGAACAAAGGAGCTTCTAGTTCATGTTACAAGTACGTACGTATATGCCGCCTGAGCGCCCTCAATACTTGGCATTGACATTCGCGCCGCCGTCGACACCGAATATGAGTAAGGACTCAACTTCAAAGTAAATGCAAAGCCAGCGTTGCGTTCATGAGCTTTCGCCGGGATGACATACGGTGCTCGTTCGTGAATTGATTATTAACCTTCCTTCAGGATAACAGAAGCACATTCCCATTGAGTAGCCTGAAGGACTAGTGTTTCTTGAATTTGGTGTTCGTGTTTCAGAATATTCAAGAGTCTCTCAAAATATGTATGACGCGACTACCGCACCAACAGATTATTGGTCAGCTTCAACAACTGTGCGGCGGGCGTACAATTACAAAGAATCTGGAAGTCACTTCGACTGACTCAGTCTCCAGAGAAGTAAAGAGAGAACAGTCCTGAAGATTTTCGGAAGAAGCTCATTAGATGTGTACCAGTGATTGGAAGCAGAGACATCACCTTTCCTCTGCTCCGTCTCGAAGACCACACAACCTGAAGAAAGAAGGAATTTGCTGTCCAAAACAGTCTACATTCTTTGACTTCGGTGAAATGATTGCCGGAAGGAGAAAGAGAATATGGTGGCACCCGTTTATTTATCAGGCATCGGGAGAGAAAGGTTCGAGGCCAGGGTGTCAATCTTGCGATATCGAAATATCGGAGACATCAGCGGAGCTCCGCGATTTTAACTTTATACTTATTAATCGCTGGTGCGTTTCTCTGTTGCCTTGTTCATCGTTATCACGCCGAGGGTATCTCGAAGAACACCGACAACACTTGGCCCTCCAAAAGAGTAAACCTTCTTCCGTTCGGCGACCAGGTATTCAATCGTATCGGGTAGGCTCTCCTGATAATCACCGTCAACACACAACATCAGGTGGCCAGCCAACAGTAATGGTAACCTAGCAATGAAATCAGTGTTAATGACTGTGTACTAGAGTTTTGACTAAGTCAATGCACGACATGACATGGTACGAGAAGTAAGAAACACAGGAATGTTACACTATCCATGAATTCTGCCCGATTTGCAGTTTCTTATTTCTCCGCATGTAAATCATCCGTAGCAGCTGGATGCAAACTGCGCAGAAAAACATGATGCACCCATTTGTATAATGACCTCTTCGATATCACGGTGCCTCGCTAGGCTTGTATAAAAAGATTGCTGAGATATGGTGAGTATGTGTGTGGACGAGAAGCAACGGATATCCTACCAATTACCCCGCTAACTGTCATGACTGTCGTACTAATCGCAATAGCTAATGTCGTCGCATTCGTGTCTCGTAGATTCCCGGTGAACCAAACAGGCATGTTGTTAAACATGACTCCAAAGCAAAGCAACACACAGCGCGCTTTAAACGACGTCAGTGCAAGTGTACCTACAATTTCAGCTGGATTAATCTGATTCAAAGACCACAAATTCATAGCCTACCTTGCACAATTAAAATCATACCTGCTGTGACATATGATACCAGACAACACATTGACCACACCCGATACCTGTCCGCCATCACTTACATCCCTTATGTAGCCGCAAATGAGGCCGCAAAGGGGGGTATGGCAAACAGCTGTGCATCCCGTCCCTGGTATCCAAGCTCGTTGATAATTGTTGGCGCGAAGAGTGCTAGACTGGTGGATGGGGTATATGAAACCATGCTCAACAGGTAATGCAAATAAAGCCGCCCATCTTTCAAAGTCGATTTGGCACCGTCCCACGTTATCTTGTCATGTGCCAAAGACTTGGACGACTCTTGCTTCATGCGACGGATGGCAAGAGCACGACCGTCGGGTGACGACCACGACGATGTCTCAGGATAAGATGGTAGGAAGAGGAGTACGAGGATCCCCAGTAAGCACAATGGTGCGCCCTCAGTCAGGAAAAGCCATCGTCAACCTTCCAGACCTCTGACACTGTTCAAATTCGCAACTCTGTATGCAATGCTTCCACCGAACGTGCGGCCAAGACTTCCGGAGGCACATATAAACGCAATACGCAGGGAACGTTCTTGAGATCGATACCAGCTGCGAAATAGAATTAGGAGAAAAGAAAGTGACGGAGAAAGTATAACTCCTGCAATGTGAAGAAGTAGACCACCCCAGGCACAAGCCCTAGTGCGAATGTGTGAGTGATTTGGTTCTGGCAAGCTACATCCGGCTTACCTGCTTCAAACGAACCCAGGAAAAGACGTAGAAGGAGCACCGTGATGTAATTCAGAGAGGCGGCCATAACCTTCAGAGTCGCCCCCCCTCCAAACATGAGAAAGGCGAGCCAATACGATGGTGAGAAGTATTTGATCATGTAATTTGATGGAACTTGAAAAAGCATAGTTGTCAGGGACGATGCCGCTGCAACGGCGCAGAACTGGTGGGTTGACATATGCAATACTTAGAGGAAAGAGTCGCCCGTCTCAGCGTTAAGAATTATGGCATTTCACTGGTACTATTAGCTGATAATCCGACGTCTGGGGTGGTGGGTACGCACTAGGTTTGCGGCCAAAGCACCAAGAATGAATATTAAAGCAAAAGCTGGAAGGACGCGAAGGTCGAGCTGCCCGAGCAACCTAGTACCACATGGATTCAGTATGAGCAACAGCAGGGAAACCTACATGGCGTACCTCTTCTCTGCAACAACATCTATAGCGTTGTCATCGTCGAAAGCAATTCCAGCTTCATCGCCTTCCTTGCTAGCTGCCACGGCCAGAGTTGCTAATGAGTGAGGATCGCTGGCAGGATTCATAGTGGGAGAAGAGAAGGAGCAAAAAGATATCTCGTCGCGGGCTGGTCCTCATACCCATAGAATGTTGCTTGCAATTGTGTGCGTGCTGGACGTTGACAGTCCGGGATCAAGAATCGTTAATGATGATGCAGGTGACGCGCCTCCGAGTCGTCATAAACTGCTACGAACTCGCAAATCTCAGTCTGTTAAAAAGTAGTGTGATATCCGTACAGTATGGCTGTGACGAGACCCGTCGATACTGTTATCGATTGAAGCGCTGCAAAGTCGTTCATATACGCTGCAAACAATGCAACCAGTCCAGCAGCTCAGCCGAGCCTCCTCATCCATGATTTGCATTTCTGCCATCAACTTCATCCTCGCGAGGGTAATCCCTACGTTTGCTCTCCCAACGGCAAGCGAACATTGTCATCGAAGTTTCTTCCGAGCTCATTTTGCAGTAGCCTTCGCTAGGCGCTCTTCAAGGGAATGCTCAGCTCCGCGCAAATAACCCTCCTTTGAGTGACAACGATATTCGATATCAGAATGGCCCTGTCGGTGACTCGGTGGTCCCGAATGAGGACCGTCGGGTGATAGTGATAGCTAGGGTTGCGCACAAAACCCCCAGTTTTGATACACCCTGGTTTCGGACCGGTAAGTTACTGGTTTCTTACTGGTAAGATACCACAGGTCGGTGGACTCGGGTGGAGGGTATTTCGTTTAGGTAACTTACCACCCACGCGACGACATTATTGCCAAATTTCGTTTCACTTTACACTTGCAAGAGTCAAACCATGGCACCTCTTTCCGACAACGAGCTTGTCAATTCCTTAGAGAACATGTAAATGAATTCGAGATCTAGGTCCATCCACAGAATCCTTATGAACATCGATAAATTACAGGACCTAGTTAACTTTAGATTAGGGAGAAGAGATCATAGACTTGGATGAGTTTGAAGATGTAGCCAGATAATTCTGATTGGTATCAGTACAAAATTCATTAGGATTTGAGCTACGACGATGCGACAGCGCAGCGCCGGCGCGCTTCAGTTTCGAAAAGTCGGCCTGCCGAGGTCACGTGAATAGACATGTGACCGGTAAGAAAGGGTAAATAACCGTACCGGTAAGAAACCGCCCAGGGAGGGTCGGTACAAAACGGTATCGAAACCCCCTTGGAGGTTTCGTGCGCAGCCCTAGTGATAGCAGCCATGAGGATAATGTAGAAATTCGCAAACGCCACGCGTCAGTCATGTGATGTAGCGCGTGACATCTTAAGTAACTGCTGGCCTCATCAGCGACAGCCAGTACAGAAAGGTATCTCTTGGCAACCTCCAAGGATGTTCCTATCGCGTCAGCGACGTTGCAAGAAAATCCTGAGAAAGCAACTCAATACCGACGACGAGGATCGAACTCGCAACCTTCGCCTAATAGTCTTAGGAAAGCGACGCGCTACCATTGCGCTACGACGGCACCATCTCATCTGTGAGTTATGGCTTTTTGACAGTACAATAAATCTTTTGAATATTCATCTCGGTACAAACCCACTAACTTGCACAAACCTTCAAGGTTCACGGTATACGCAGCATCACACACATTTTCCTTATAGTAAATTCTGAGCCCCCCCCCACAGCTTCTCACTTCCGAATCCTAGTTTATATCGATCGTCAGTCATACTGCTCTTTGCCGGACTCAGGCGGAGGGTGCGACTCTTGAATGGTACATTACAAACGGGTCATCTCATTAGCTGGTGCTCGTCCACAAAGCTAGAGAATACCAGCTGGTTCTTGAACACTTGAAGCCGGCCGCCATCACAACCAAAGTTCAAACGAGCTGTCCACTGAACGCGAATATGGCATCAGTTCACGATATGTCCTGTTCTCTCACTTGTACAACTTATCCTCTTTCCAGTAATCGTCATTGGATTTTCAGAACCGTTGCTAAAATGACCGTCCTCAGTGCACCCCGAGCCATGTCCGTTAGAGTCGCAGGAGGATGAAGCGTTCAAGGAAGCGATTATATGTTGTGCACTCTGCACCTTTGTGACCTTCTATCTTCAGCGCCCGGTCTCGCCGATAATACCGGCTATCGCAAATAGGTCCAAATTGGCCAGCACTGCTAGACATGAGTTGACTTGCCCTCAACGGTGACGCCGCGGGCTTTGGGATTGAATTTAAGCTGTTGACAGATATTCTTTGGATGTTCTTTTCGGTCGTACTGGTCAACATCCATTCATAACTTTATCATGACTGGAATTTTGCCAGATAAGTTTTGACTATTTTCCTGATGCCTTCACATCAACACAGACTTCGCGGGGAGCTTTGTACCCCATTTCTTCTGGTGTGTCCCAAATTAGCAAAGTCGACCTCTCCCAAAATGAAAAGTATTGATTATTCTTGCTGTTAATGCGCTCAATCCCTGTAACTTCCTTCTGTCACATCTCACCCCAAGATCGTCTCTGCTGCTAATGAGGTACCAACTCTCCAAAACAGCGCCGAAAATACCATCGTTACGGGACAAGAGATGATTGAATCCACCCATATACTTTCTAAACAAGACGCACCCTCAAAGGTATTCTACATCTCCTTCACGACCAGGCGTCTAGTAGCTAACTTGCATCACAGGTCCGATCGTGTGTGAGTAATTCTAGTTGCTGATGATTCCCATGCGATTGATTGACCGCAAATCTCGGATGGCAGTTATGGATGTGTAGCGGCGATAGCGCATGCAGCCAGTCCATCTGCCTCTGGTCACATTCTCTCGTAAAGTTTAAGTGGATTTGCCTTTCTCTGAGGAATGGTTCTTTGCTCGTGTCGTTCGCAGCTCAGAGCAGAGATGAAAATATGCTACGTTGCTCTCATATTCTAGGCTATATCTGATGCTGATCGCACCTGGACATTTCGTTTCATCTTCTAGCTCTTAGAGCTCCCTTGTCCTTCTGATCAAGAACGACCTTCCGGAGTAAGTTGCGATATTCAGTGGCCTTGTATCGTTCTCAAGGAATACAAGGACGTTCACTACGCCCATCATGTTCTTCTGGACCCACTGAGTCACATCATAGCCGCACTCCCCATAACTTCAAACATCAAGCTCCTTCTGCATCTGATCATTTGACTTTTGTCCTCTTATCCCTTTTCATGCGTCCTCTATTCTTATACTTCACTTTGTTTTCTATTGTTCTTTCATCCAACGGTGAGCCGCGCAATGTCACCATCGACGACACAGATCCAATGATTTTGTACACTGGAAACTGGAGTGGGAGCCGCCCTACTTCTGTAGCCTTCATCGGCAGCCACGTGGTTAGCAGCGATCCTTCTGCTTTGGCAACACTCACCTTCACATGTAATTTATCGTCTTCCGTGCTACGAAAGTTTCCTGACGCCGCAGTTCTGTCAGGCACTGCGGTGTATTTTCTCTCCCCCCGATGGGCATACCCAATGAACTCCACCGTCACCCTTGATGGTGAAGGTGCGACATTTGTGGACCTCACATATCCAGTGGGGCAGAGCGCTAGCCCCAATGGGGGTCCAGAGCCGGAGAAATTCGCAGTTCATTGGTCAAGGACTGGATTGGAAAACAAAAGACATAAGTTTGTTGTGTCTATGGCTGCTGGAGGATGGTGGACTATTGTGGACGGGTTCATGTGAGCAGTTTTCCCCTTTTACATCGTGTTTGGAGCTGATGATGCTCATAGATTTACTGTTAATGATGACACCAATAATACGGCGAGCGTGGAGAGTTCGACTTTGCTGCCTGCTGGGTCTAGTAGTCTCATCGGTCAGGCATCTTCTACTTCTGTTTCTGCCTCTGCGACTACCGCTACCCGGAGTTCCGATAACTATGCTAGTGGCGGTGCCAACCTTCTCACCATCGGGATAGGGGTCTCTTTCACTGTGTTGGCTACGCTTGGATGCATTGCGGTTTGTTTGTGATGCCGCAGACGCCAGCTTCGTCGCCATAACCAGATATCTCCATCGTTGACATCGGCCCCAATCTTGCACGAGGGCCTGCCCGGGGCCAGCACTTCATCTCAGCCTGCCACTTCGTTTTTCGTAGCTAATCCAGATCCAGAGAGTGAAGGTTCAATGATCGAGAGGTTTATCCTACCAAAGAGTGTACAGCGCAGGATCATTCTGGAAGATGTGATGGCGCCTCCCCCTGCGTATTCTGTCGAATATCCCTCTGTTCAAAGTGTCTTTCGTTCCGGGATATAAGGCATAGCTATTCTTTGGTCTTTTCATCTCAACTCATGTGTTTCTATTACACGATTTAGTTGCCGCGACACTTTGAACGGGCAGAGGTGGCCTGTTTTTCTTTAGAGAGTTCTGTAGCTCGGACAGTATCGTTATATCTTACAAAAAGATATAGTGGAAAGTCATTGACCTAATTTCTTGCGCGTTAAATTTGAACCAGTACGATGACTCTGCCTCCGTGAAGACAGTTTATTGTGTAGCGCGGTGATGGGCGTTGTAGCGTTTGAGGATCTGTTACAGTGTTACTATTATTTGGTCCTAGATGTTGTTTCCATCTTTGGGGATGGCTTCATGTTTCATCTCTAATCGAACACGAGGAGGCTGTTATCAAGCTGTTATGACAATATCTGCATGGAAAGTGCCGATGTATTGTTTCAGAGAGATCTCCTTTCGCAGTGCGGATCATGAGTATCCATTAATAAAATGTCCGAAATTCTCTAAAGAAGTAATAACATATTACAAGAGTCAAAATCCTCACTTCCGTTTCCGTACGGGGTGTGGTATGCAAGTTGTGTGTGTGCCGGTACCAAAAGTGATCTCTGCCGGGACAGCTGAGTAGTCCGTCCGACGCCGGCAGCGGCAAGCTGACATCTTGATTCTTATTCAACGCCCAACTCTTTCAGCCGAGCTTCTGATTACCTACGGCTTGACATCGACATCCTCGACTTGGGCTGGCGCAATACCTGTCCCAATGATTCCATTTGGATTCCATCCCTTTTTCTTAGTGAGTTTTTCTCTTCGGCTCGAGATCTAAACTTTTGAGTTTATCCTTGGGGATACAAGCAGAACGAAGGAGGAAATTGCACTGGGAATCCAAAGAACCTCAAAACGTGACCAAAACTTTTACGTGGCCGAAGGTTGTTCCCTTCGGGGTCGGTGTGGAGAAATCGGGATGCCCATCAAGATCAGATTCGGACAGTAGATCACTAACCGGCTTTCTACTGTCGATATCCTCTTCGAAGGGCAGAGATCTACCAAGTGCGGTGTGTAAAGAATATTATGTCATGCTCAATTAATCAAGCAGACACAGTGGGATATGCATTTTCCTGCCAGAGTGGTCAGCGTCCTAATTTTGACGCTGGCGCTTTGATCGTTGCTTTGGGGCCAAGAAAAGATTTTTTAACCTTTCTTGAAGAACATTCCGCGAGGACAAAAGGAACGAAGCGCCATAATCTCCTGCATCGTGTTCTTTGTTAATCTCTATTTTAAATATTCACGGCTGAATCAGGCCTCAGACTGAGGGTACGGCAGGCATCCTGACGACGCCTGGATACCAACTGTGTCGACTCTGTTTCAATCTCAAACATCTTTTCTCATCATGTTACGTGTTGGTCGTCTGTTCTCTCTACAAAATACAAGGTCGCAGAGGGAAACGATGGCTCACTGACGGCGACCATTGCTTATCTACCGTCATTGGTCCTTGATCAGCCCGGTACATTGAATTAACTTTGGACCACGTGGCAGTGCCTACCTTGAGCCTGTCAACAGAAGCACGAAGTAGGGTCGTAGCCTCTCTGTTCTTTCGATATTATGTCCAAATCCGACTGATGAGCTATACGCGGAGGCCCTTGTTGCTTCGCAATTTTTTCTCTCCTTCCTACCACCACCACCTTCTTCTCGAACGTCTTTCCGTCCCATGGCACTGCATACGACCATCCCGCTCACCGATGAGCCCAGTCCACACTCGTGTTCGCCCAGACGCCCAGAAAGCGGGTCTCTCTCACCTTCGCGCATTTTTCTGGATGACGCATCATCTCATTGGCTTCCACCACCGGCAAATATTACGCAGGGAGGCTACGAGCTGACCTGTGATACAGGGCCATTCCTGATGCAAGATGGAGTAACAGACGCGACCTCCACCCATCGAGCCGCGTACACCGTCGCGTCGTCCCCGCTACGCATGAATTTTGACTCCGATACAACGCCATTTACACGAAGACCCTTGCACCTGACGATGGTATGTTTCCTGATCTCTTAACATAAACCTTTTCCCTGATATCTCCATAGGACTCACAGTTTCACTCCCAAATTCCCTTGACTGCAACTGCTGTGGCTGCATTTGCTAGCTTTTCCCCCCATACCGAGTACGCCATGGGCGGGAATTACGTTTCCCATCCTGAAGACAGCGAACGCAGATCGTGGCAGAACCACAATATCATACCGGCTCCGACCCTCGTCCATGAGTACCCTTCTTATGGGGTCTCCAGTTATCGTCTTGCGGATCCAACCGCCCGGTTGTCCCAAGTAAGTCATGGTTCTCCTTTTGCATTTCTTGGAGTTGACGTGAAATTAGTACGATAATTCTCCTCAGCAGCACCAGCTCCATACAGTCCCCAATCATCTGCACTTTGGCTACACCGCTGATGCCTTCTCTGAAGCGATCGCTTCACCTATTCCATCCTTTCCTGCATCCATGAACAGCTTCTTCGATACCGACGCGCAGATTATGGCTGAATCGTCTTACCCTAGTCAAATTGAGCACATACCAGGCCCCATGGAGTGGTCACCTAACACGGCCGGGGACTCTCCATCTCCTCCAGCCATGAATCTTGGTCGAAGGGGAAGTCCGAGTAGCAACATTGGTCCTCCGAACAAGTCCAGCAACTTGGCTTGTTACTTTTGTAGGGGGCGAAAAATCGCCTGCGGAAGGCCCATGGAAGGCAGTGCGGATATGACGTGCAAGTAAGTGTCGAGTATGCTACACCCTACGCCAATGTTTACTGATTGACATTTCGTTCGTTTTTAGTCAGTGTGCTAGAAGGCAGCTCAAGTGCGAATACCCTGCGGAATCGAGACGTGGTCAACATAAACGTCCGACAAGGAAGCAACAAGTCCCGAAGTTAGGGCACGATGTGAATTTTGCGACCTGAAAACGTATTCACTTTTCATTATTATAGACTCTTCGCCTTCTTTTTGCAACTTATATCTCTTTTCTCTCGGACTCCATCTCGCCGGTAGAACACGCATGAGGGCTGTCTTCAACACTCACTTGATATCGGCCTCTTTCATTGTTTACTCGTCATTCCTGTCTACGTAGTGCGATTTTCTTGTACGACGAACATTCTTTCGATCTTGTCTTTACTGTACCATGTGTTTCCTCTAGCCTGCGATGCTCCCTGTATTCGTCGAGTCGATAATCATATAAGTAGTAACAGCTGTACCATTATTCGTGTATATGTATATTTCTCCTTTGTAGCAGATAATAAAGGATACTTGGACTTGTACGTACCGTAATTAATCGATCCATCCCAGCGTCCACCACTGAGTCCACTCTTTCTCAAGGGAATTAAACGGCACCGAAATGATTTGCAAGAGCTATAACAATCCTTCATTCAAATTGCCGGCCGGATAATGATCACCGGATCGTCGACTTCTCAACGTGTTTTGGATATAGAAGACACGGCGACCTAAAGGTGTCAGGCACTTGCCGGAAGTTGATGAATCCGACGGGTATGAGGGTTCTAATAGGGTGCTTTAGCAATCAATTTAGTATCGGTATATCACTCCGGTGGGGACAAATCGAAGATGTTGATTAAGCTCTACCCCGACTACATAACGCTCGTAAAATGTCAATTGGAACCAGTTGCTTCAGATGCTGCTCGGTGCTCGGTGCTCTTTGCGTAGCACTGTTGCTGTTGCGCCAACAGAGAATAAACCTGTAATTTGTACTTAGAAGTTAGATGTTGCGACTTCTGTTGATGCCTCCCAGTGAAATTTGATAAAAATGATGATGTACTACAGTCTATGGCACTATAATCGAATTTATATCGTTCGGGAGGGTACCTGTTTTGGAAGAGATATGAAAGGTAAAAAAACTTCATAAATAAAAACATCCCTCAAGCTACTCTATACGCATCAAAAAATTGCCCCCTTCAAGCGAACAGCTAGGTGGCGCTGGCTGCGCCACGATCCTAATACCACTCCCGGAGTCCACGTTTTGGGTTTCTCGGGTAAGGAAGTGGATGCCGGTCCTTGTGGCAAAGAAAAATGTGGCTCGAGATATGGACTCAGGTGTGGATTCGATGATCATTGCTGCCGTAACTTCATGATGTTCAACGTTCGAGGGGGATATGCTGGGGAAGAAGGCGAATCAATCGAATGAAAGCTAAGCGGTCGATACTAAACTGACCCACGAGGAAACATGAATTAGTGTCCAGTTTCTATGGTGTAAATCCTTAGGAAGGCCCTTAGACGTAGACAAGCTCTCACATTCCCTACTCCTGTTGAAGGTCGCAGGATGCCAATGTAGCATGCTTGTAGAGAAGCATAGGAAGGCCATTGATGAACGAGTGTCGAGCGGTGCTGCAATTGATATCTGAAGCAAGAAGCTGTCTACAGGCATGCACTCACACGTAAGGGCCCTTGATGGATGAAGACGCCCCGGGCCCATATTGCTCCGGCATCCTAGAAGAAGATTTAGGGAAACCATGAAGAAACTCGTGTGTCGATGGAGATACAAGTAACCAGCATGTGTGATTGAGATTCTGATATTCATGACATCAAGTTCGTCAGTGCCTTTGATAAGGTTTGAACTTATTTCTTCGCCTGGCTGAAAGTGACCAGGTATTCATTGGGATCTTGTTTTGGGGTAGCCTAGGTATTGGCATTGTTTAAGAGTCGCGAGAGGGCCAAGATGAATTCCAGCAATATGATATCAAGTTCAACTCCCAATGTATCTCGTGAGATAAAAACGGATGTCCGAGAAAGCTTCCGATTCCAAAATCTAGGGAATAGTAACGAGTCAAGGGCTCTGTTTGCAATTTTTCATATCACATGAAATATGCAGCGAAAGTGAGCTTGAGGTCAACGAGCGCTTGGACATTGCCACGACTCGTGAGCGATATAAAAAACCGGCACCTTGCATGCGATCATGTCAATATCCCGCGGCACCCGCGGCGAGAAGTTTCTTGAAATTCGCAACACAGCCACAAAAATCCTTTTATTTAATACCTCAGCGTCCATCCCATAGTAACCCATTGCTCTCAGTTCGAATGCAGGCACAGGACTCCCTAGTTATGGGATATCGAGTTCTAGTCTCGACTCTCATTCCTGTCCTAACGGAATGTGTGTAACAGCGGTGCGCTCGAGTATGAACCATGTCCGGTAGGCATTCATTCCTACAAGGGAGATTTGACGAAAGGTGAATTTCACTTCTGAAAATAGTGTGCACCACTCGTTAGCAACCCCTTCTGAGTAAGCTGGGAAATACATTGATCACAACTTCGGCACGACACATCGCTTCGAAATTGGAATTTGTTTTGATGCTCAACATGACGCGTATGGGCACGCGTTATTTCCATTATCATTAGCGATTAGTATTACCAACTATTGTCAACACAATCAGCTGCTAGCAACAATTCTGGGTATACAGGTCAATGTGGGGTTGACACGACCCATTTCTCCAATGCAACGACAAAGACAATACGCAGAATTAATTAAAGTGTCCGTATGAGAGGAAGATGTCAACAAGAAAATTCCCAGTCCACGAATCTTAGCATCGAGCGACGCTGTCGGCGTCCCTGATAATGTGTCGGGTCAACGTCCTTTCTACTGCCTATTATTATAGTTTCCTATCGAAGTCCTTTGAGAACCTTGCTTGGGGTCGCAATGGGTTCTGGTCGGGTCCGTAACGATGGTCCACGCCTTGCGGAAAGTGGGTATTTCTGAGTTCTGAGCTTAGACTTTGAGATTGGACCACGAAATACAGGTATAAGCTTTGAGCACGGTGCTCAAATACTCAAGTCCCATCACGCAGACCGGTCTGTATTTCTGCAAGTAAATATGTATGGAAGATATCCGTTGATTGAGCTCTCAAGGTCAAGGTCACAGCAATCTCGGGTAGAACATACATCAGTGGCGATGTCAAAACCCCGAAGAATTGTTAGCAGTGCCACACTGTCTTTTTTGTCTTTATTGCCACTGACAGTTGACTTGTACATTTAGTGTCTTGACTCTTGACTTCTTGCCCCTCGCGCGTAATCCTTTGAGTTTTGAGCTGGTGTAAGTTGGAAGTCTTCCTTTTCCTCTTGGAACCCGTATACATTGCAGTAGACGAAATTGTGGCAATCAGAGGCCATTTTCTGAACAATGCCTGGTTGTCATAGACAAAGGTCCAGCTCGCTGTTGACAATGAGCCACCTTCTACTCTGGCGCTGACAATGTAAGACAACTATTTCCTAGCATAGTCATATCAATGGCTTTACTCCCGATTGTCTTTTTTGGCTTTCGCCATAAACGACACATCTAGGTTCGTTTGAACTTTGGCTGTTAGGGATCAAGTGTCCTGAAAAAGTCAATGTTCCGATAGCCAATTCTCGTACCTTTCTCCAGCCGTTATAAGAAGCCTACAATAACTTTACACACTCATCCTCCGTCACCTTCAACTCGTGTCGTCCTCTTCTATAAATCTTTCCCTCGCTTCTTGGTTCCGCCGCTATGTCTTACCAAACAACCCCAGAGTTGGCTGACAATAGTTCTATTGTAAGTTTTACTTACGATCACCTTGTTAGTCCTCACGCGTCTCACTGACACAATTCGCGTAGCGCGTGGCATGCCGCTTCTGTGACAATAGCTACGCCTCCAAGGAAAGCCGCAACCGTCATGAGCGTGGCAAGCACAGTCTCGAGTACGCGACTCAGTTTTTAATTTCATGGATTCAGTCGTTGACGCGTTGACTTTCTTTAGAATCGCTGGTGTTCAAGTGCTTATCAGGCCAAAGTAAGCTTACCGTTCTTCCTAGTTTGGGTCGTGTTCGCTTCTGACATTCTGTAAAACCCCATTCAGCGGTATCAAATACTTCCAATGCACTACACCAGGCTGTAACTTTGCGCACAGAAAGCTTCGCCCCGTCTGCGATCACCGCAAGACATGCCATAAAGTCGAGAGGAACGATCCGTTGGAGGAAAACGCCTTCACGGCCAAAGAAATTGTCCGGAGAAACCTAGCATTGGGGCGGGAACTCTTCCCTTTCCTATACGACCAGCCAACTGGTCTGTTTTTAAGGAACTCCCTTTCTTTAATGGACTGGGACGCGTCGTTGGACAACCCCCTAGTCCCGGACTGGTGGGAGAGATACCTCACACTGGCTCCGGCCTCCCAACGCCTTGGAAGCCTGATCAAGTCTGAACAGCTGCCGTCCGATAGTTCGATGGATACATCAAGTGAGGGTTTGGAAGAAAAGCTGCTCTCCCTCAGTGATTCTGTCCCTCTGGACGTCGATGTCAAGAGCGAAGGTTCAAGCACGAACGACCAAGTCAGCGTGGATTCCTGTCTGTCAAAGGGGTCTTCATTCACCTCCACATCCTTCGGCCTCGAGCAATCACAACCACTCGCGCAGGGGACAACCCTTGAACAGATCGAGGATATTGAAATGAAGCTCGAGGCGATCTTCGCATCCTCACTAGCGCGTTGATTGTTTCTGACTCTGTAACTCCTAGTATCGTGTTAATATACCATACATAATTTATAAAGCGTTCCAAAGCTATGGTCGCTCAGAACGTCTCGTAAAATTTGCATATTTGTGTCGTTCTCTCGGCGCCTGTTTTCTCAAGGACGTTGAGTAATGGCGGAACCCTCGTACGGACTGAGAGATGGAATGGATCAATGATGGGAAAATTCAAAACCTAGCTACGGAACGGAAACGACTATGTCTACCTGCCCTAAAGCGGCACGTGATCCTGCCCAAATATACTTCAATATCTTCTTGCCTACACTCCTATGTGCCCCCCTACCGCAAGGTGACGCCCCGGCGCCTCTCAGCAATTCTGACACATATTGACGGAACCTCTCCTCTTACCAGTTCGTAGCTACCCTCTTCATCTAGCACAACGACCGCATCATCTTCCCTGCCAAACAAATCATCTTCTGCCTCCACACCATACGCTTTGGTTTCTTCTCGGGTGCTATCGTCTGGTACCACTACTTCCGATCCTCCTCATATCGCTCGAGTGAAGACCCTGCCGGTGGGACAAACCTCCGAACTCGTCTCGCATGAAATTTGGTGTACGGCTACTGTCGCTACCGTGTACGAATTCAGCACGCGACCTGTTATCCTCGATGCACCTGACCATCTTGGTAAGAGTTTCTTCTTCGTTTGCGTCGTCTTATCCAAGCGCGTGTTAAACACCTGCACTAGATTTCCTTCCTTGAAGATGCCATGTCCGGGTTTTGAGCCGACAACCTTCAAAAGCACCCGGTTTTTTTTTCTACCTGCACAGGATAGAAATACAGCAACGGAATGAAACGGAATGCACCATATGACGTCGAGGACATCAGGGAACTTGCTCTCGGTCAGGTAATACAAATGGTCACGGCGAGGATTGAACTCACCCTTTTCGCTGAAACGGGGCGAGTTTTAACGAGCTGGAGCGCGAGATGGAAAAAGGAGCAGAAGCACCGTTATGCTCAAAGTGTGACGTCACACTACACGCACTGTCTCCTTCCCGCCACTGTGGCACCACATCGGTGGGCGCGCATGACGGAGGTGACGCGTGGGGGTGCACCTGTATGACGGAAATGATGCACACGTATAAAAGGGTGTCGGTTTCCCGTTCATTCCCTATCACTCCTTTCCTCCCTTCCTCTGCAATTTCATGCCTCCCCTCCCAGTTCCACTGCCCACGACTCCCGTTCGTCTTTCTACCGTAGACCAGTATGTATTCAATTTTCCCGCGAAAGTCTCCCTTCTGATGCTTACTGACCGATGCTTTTCTAGGATACACTGAGAATTTGACCCAAATTTATTCCGACTTTGGTATCTCCGAAGAATGTGTAAGGACGCGATCGGAACATTTGGGCAAGGAAGTCGTAAACGACTGTCAACATCGAGATAAACGCGACCTCAGCAAGTGTCCGAACTCGTAAGATCGTCGACGGTCCCATGTGCGAAAGAAGTACGTCTTCGTGCATTGAACGTGTTTATTTGTCTCATTGGAGGATTAGGTTTCGGCACCATGATCCGCAGGAAAGAACTGCAGAGTCGCGTTCTGGAGATGTGCAACTGAGTAGAGCCTATCAACATATATCACTTGATGCATCTCGTCGCGTTCTTTAGCGTGCAGGAAAAGATATTCAAGAGGTGTGTTGTTTACTATCTCACACCGACTCTGTTTTTCCATTGGACGCTGATATGCAGTAATGTCCGCAGATAGGCTTACCACGGTCCCGAGCATCGATACTTCATCCGAAGCGACGCAGATAAAGAGCCGCTGAGGAGACCGAGTCTTTTCCAAGAAACGTAGTTCTGGTCACCAGAGCTGCTATCTTTCAATGCAAGGTGGGTCGGACGGACGTATGCACAAACTCAGTACGGCGAGGAAATCCATTCCGGCTTGTATTACTTGTCTTATGCGTCGATATTTTCGGGGTGATATCTGCAGCTGTGGTGCGTCGGCGTCGGCGTCTTCGCATCCTGTTGCCATGGGAGATCATAGAAGGAACTCGAGTGCCTCGGCTTCGGTGGCGAAGCATCTCAGCTTCTCGACTCGATTGTATATTCGGGGTTTGACAACATCATGTCACACTTTATGCATTGAGGTACGTCGCTTTCTTCTGTGCCCAAGCGCACACTAATTATTCTTCCAGTTGGTAGCGGTGGTATAAGGCCGATCATGAGTGTATCGATCAGGATGTCCCTGCGACGACGAACGAATTCTTTTATGGTCTCTACTCGAAACCTAGAGCTACCATCACGTTCACTATGTCACTCGACCGCTTGGACGATATGCTGTTCGAGCTCGCTCTGTACACTTGCTCTCTCGTCAATGTCAAGGAAAGTGACGAGGTGGCGACTCTAACCATTATGAATTCGAAGATCATGATGCACTTCTTCCGAGTTCTGATGTCTGTTAACGGTGTCATTAGCCACCTAGAAGGCCTTTGTTACGTTGATGTACCTGGGTCCTGTTTCTCGTAGACACCCAGGGTAGCCTCGCGCACCCCTAATATTGTACACCATCCTCTATCGTCTAATTTTTTCTATGGCATCAGCCTTACAGCCTCTTGTCCACGAAGCATGCATTCAAAACCGTTTCGTCAAGTAGATACATGTGAAATATCTACTATTCACCCTGTTGATGTACATCGCCATTGTGATCCGCCTGAGCATCCTATCCGCTCTGTTCTCCGCCTCCATTCTGAGGCGGGTGAAGCTTGTTTTGCTTGATGAAACAAAACAGTCCCGACGACACCAAACCCCAGAGTAATTGTTCCTGCTCCTTAATGCACCGAAGGGCCACGTTTGTCGCATGGGAAGGGCGGGCTCGGCCCCCGGGATATCAGTCCAGAATGCCGGCCTTCCACTGGCCCGCTATATACTGGTGCTTTATTGACGGAACAAGCGGAGAATTGCTTCAATTGGGTAGACGCCCGAAGAACGTCATCGCCGTCAATGACAATGGTGACTATGTTATAAGAAATGAGGTGGGCGGTGAAAGCATTCAAGACCTTAAGGATAGATATGTCCTGGAACAGCGCCGAAATAACACCCTGCCAGAGCAGGACAAACACGACCGACCAGTTCAGGACTGATACCCTATAGGGGGCCGACCAAATGTGATGCTTTCCACACAGGCGGAATATGTGATAGACAAGGAGAGATGTGTAGGTCAGAATGATTGAAATGATCAATGCTGACGGGACCGCTATGCGATAGCCCAAGAAAAGGACTCGACCGATGATAAACGATGGTGTCAGAATATGCATGATTTCATGGACAATAGAAGGGTCGGAATGTCGACATTCATTTAGATCTCCTCTTGAGCACGAGAGCACGGTCAAAACTGGAATCCACATAAAAATCCAGTTTTTCGCCCCTGCCACAAGGAACAAAAGGAACAGAGTGGCGAAAGCAAACGGATGCTGGTGGTAGTGCTTCTCGAGAAGCTGACGTATGCTCTCTTTACGCTGATCCATGGATGATCTGCGAAGAGGCTGGAGTACGACTGAATTCATGAAATCGTCCTTTTCGAAGATAGCAGCCAGCTCGTGTCGGGCGGTCTCAGGGAGATGTGCGCAGGTCTGATAGACGGCAGAGCGCACAAATACTTGTGCAGCACGATGACTAGCATCAATGAGATTGCTAGCGCCCACGATGACCATCCATTCTTCGTCCAGGGCATACAACGCAACTTCACAGCGGCGCAAAGTTGTCAAAGCCTGCGTAAGCAACCCGAATAGGGCTGTCAATCGTCTACGCTCTTGGATAGCTTCCACTTCATTGGGGGCTGCCATTATCTGCCCGTGTAAAAGATTCTCTAAGTTCTCCGCCGTGTTGCTGAATCGAGGAAACAGTGACCATCTCCAATACCGATATGTGAGTATGCCCGCAGCGAGTGGTTGACATTCCTTGTTAAATGCCAAGGATAGACCTCTTATGTCGGCAGCTGCGAGACGGAAGTTTCGGAGTGTGGTGACGAAGGAAGCCAGATGAGAAGAGTGGTTTGGGCGTTGCTGTAATGACTGAAGTCGCAAATGTGCATTCGCAGCAACGGAAGATGTGAAATTCTCTACACGATCGAGATATGTGTTGAGCAAGAATGACAACAGAATCGTCGGACGATTCGGATCATGAATATCACCGTAACCGCATTGTATTACCTGTCCGAGATGAGACGAAAAATTTCCAAACACGTATTCGAGAAGATCCTTCATCTCATGCTCGTGTAAGGACCTCACCTCTTCTCTCTCCACCGGAAAGATCGAATCCCGCCATCTAATCAGCTCCTCGAGACGCTTTTGATGCAACTGTCTAATGTGCTGCAGTGGTCCGACGTCCTTTGCCAAGTCGCTGGCCAACCGGTTCTGTATCTCCGTTATCTCGGCACCACGTCGGACACGGGTGGCGTCTAGATCGCGCAGTTGCCGCATTTCCTTCCTTTTCCCCCACTGCTCGCCGTGACATAACTCCCTTTCAAGCTTCCCACCCCGTTCCTTCCGGCTCAAGCCCTCCCTTCTCTCGTCAAAGGAGTCGTTGTATGCTTGCGACGGGATTAAGAAATTGACAGAAGATATGGCGATGACGCATGTCTCGAGAAATCGCATATGGGACTGCCATGGTCGCATTGGGTCGCACAAAACGTAGAGCTCTGTATCTCGTATGGGTTTTCGTATGGGATAGGGAGTATTGTAGAGCAAGGATTGTTGATCATGACTTTTGAGACGAATCAGGATACGAGATTGGTCCGCCACGCGAACCAAAGTTTTCTGGTTTTCATCGCCAGAGCGAACAAGGAAGTCTTTTAGGGTTTGGTGAACCAAGGTAACCTGTAATTCGCTTTTGACCGGGCGAAAGACGACCAAAATCCCGAACACTTTCTCCAACCTTTTTCTGACACTCTGAACGTCGACAATTGGCATAGTTTTGTTGTCCCCGTCAACTACCGTCGCCCCGGCTAACACGGTCAGGGTAACGGACTGCCTCGAATAAACGATCCATTGGAGTGCCCGAATGGCAGATTCGTTATCTGATTCCTGATTCTGGCCCAACGTTCGATCAAGATATGCAGCGTAAAGGTCGTCCAATTCCTCTGGCGAACGATTTATCTCTTTTGTCATCTCCTCCGGAGTTAGATGTTTGAGATTTTCAACCTTGAGAACAATGTAGAGAAACATGTTCCCAGCGGCACGTACGATGTAATTCTCCAATTCGGCCGGGCCACCTGGATAGTGGTCTTTCGATCCCACTTCTCCGACTTTTACGGATGTAAACCGACGGATATCGTTCTCGGTTGTGTCGTTTTCACCGACCTCTGCCCTGGGCCACCCACTGAGCCGCTTTTCAATGGAAACCTCCTTTCGGCTCAGACAGGCTAGTTTCAGATTCACCCCTTTGGAAGGCGTCTGTAGCATCTGAACTATACCATTTGGGCCGACGACCTCCTCATGGCATTCGTCCAGAGCATCGATGATTATCCTGGAAAAGAAGTATTATAGATCATGACGCGTAGTGTGTGGAAGCTGCTTACCATGTTTTTGAAAACTGTTTTAGGATCACCATTAAATGTTTTACAAGCACCTGAAGAGGGTAGTCAAAGTTGAACCCCTTCGTTACCATGTATTCGACAAACTCCGAAAAGTGCTCCAAACGCAACAGAGGACTTTCAACCAGCTGCGTAAGCAGAGACTTCACAATCGATATCGATGTCCTTTTCATGCTCGAGCCACTTCTGCTATCACAAAAGAAATACAACACGATCTCGGAGGGAGGACCGTTTGTCGCTGAACGGCTGATCTGGTCTCGAACAGAGTCGATCAGGAAGGCAGCGATGATACTCTTGCCGCTCCCTGGACCGCCGTGAAGCCAGATATGATCCGCTGTCGAATCCATCCAATTGGCTATCACCGGATGAGCTAAGGCCCACAAGCACGTATCGGCCAATCGGGCACTTCGAAGCGCCTCCAGGTCGGCATCGTAGGGTACAAGGTTAATTCTCTTGAGGATGTCGATCTTTTTCTGATCTGCAATCGGAAATATCAGATAAAGGAGAACGATACAGGCGCAGCATGTAATCACCTTTCAACGAATCGGTGAACACCATAAAATGTGTAATATTTATGTCGCTTTGAAAACGATCGGAAGCGGCTTGAAGGTCGGAGACATTGGAGAAACTGAAGATCCCAAATCCTAAGGCAGTTGAATTAGAAGGGGGATGGCAGACATATATTTTTCGCATACTCTTTCTGGCTAGAAACTTCGCAGCTTCTACGAGAAATTTGATCATTCCAGAAAAGACTTGGTTGACAGCAGCATTATGCAATTCAAAGGATGAGAGCAGTTGAAGGGTAGGCAAGACCTTTTCGAAGAGGAGGAATGTATCTGCGATTGCTGAAAGAATATGAGGTACGGTATACTTGAATGGACGATGAGATGATACGCACTTTGTATGGATTTTTCCCGATTTGCATACAACTAAACTCGTTTTTGGTGAGCGGTAGAAGTGTCCAGCAGAATACAAAGCTACCTTCAGAATGACGGCGATTGATGCAAACACCGTCGGGGCAATAGGCTGACCTGCACTGACGATGGGAGCTACCATGTCCGCGAATTTGTCAACTGCCCCAACATATCGGGCTATAATTCTGACCGCCTTCGTTCGTTCTTTGGGCATACTACTGAGCAGCTTGCCCATCGCGTCTTGGACATCCTGTAATGAAGCGCTCTGGCAACTGTCCTCGAATTCTTGTCTATCAGCCACGATTCCTGCAAGCGCATATTTCAATTGAGCAACCAGGTCCGATGTTGTCTTCTCAAGAGGGATTGATGCAAAGGAAGGTGAAGACGCCATAGACTCGCGGTAGGCTGCCTGCAAATTTCTATGTATCAGACCATGCTTGTGCTTTATATCAGGCTAAACATGAACGTACCTTTACCGCGGCGTTTTGGCGATGCTGTTTGCAAGGAAACCAGGTCCAAATAATACAATGACACAAGTGGCGTAGAGACGAGATGAGGAACAGGTCACATCCTGTGTGGTATGCGTCATCAATGCTATTCCGTGGGGGCCGTAAGCCCGACAACCAGGCCCAGAGTAAGCTAGAGTCGGACTGATTAACATCTATTGGAATTAGATCAATCAGACGTCACAGTTGTGTATATCAGATGCACCGCTTGATGGCCGTGCTTGTAGCTCAAACACTGCTGTACAACTTCAGCGATCCATCTTATAACATGCTGCCATCGTCTGGTCTTGTAGACGGCTCGAATCATTAGATTTCACCTTCTGAATTCTGCTTATTATCGGATTTGCGGCTATTTCCTGCCGAAGATTGTTATCATGAGCTTAGTAAGTGCGTTTTCAACGTAGTATACTTTATTCTCAATGACCTCTCCAGATCCTCCGACAAAACTATGATTCATCACAACACAATGGATTTCTGGACTATCTCAGATATTTACCCCGAGTTTTGGTGAGTATCCATCACTCAGTGATCGTCTCGCCGATTAACCGCTGGAGTAGGACTCGTTTTCCTCCACTGAAAATGCAACAATGTTAGGAATTTGTTGAATTTATTAGTTGTGAAATGACAGTTGAAGCATTTTTATTTTCAGGACATTAAGCGCGCGCCCTACTATTTTTGGCAGAGACGACTGCATCATGGAATTTGTTCGAAGAATAATGGACGGTAGTACCAAGGCCGCAGCTGTGCGTGGGTCACCATTCATCGGAAAAACATCCATCGCACGAGAAATATTTTTCCACCAATCTATCCTTGACCGGTTCGACAACCACCGTTACTGGGTGTCCTGCACAAACATCACATCCCTAGAGAAATTCCTCGACGTGTTCATCCAGTGTTTGGGCCAACAATCACTGCTTGGAAGATTCCTTCTCCGAAACCCATTTGCGGTGCTCAGCATGAAGCGCCAGACAATAGTGGACATGCTCGCTCAGGCGAATGTCCCACAACTTGTCGTATTGGATGGTTTCGAGGGCGTTTGGGATAACACCGAGCTACGAGATCGGGCCAACCAAATCCTATCCGATATACATAATATTCCAGATGTGACGCTTTTGTTTACGCTTCGCGGCACCACCGTACCCTCTGTAGTTGATTGGACTTATCAACTCGGTCCACTCCCCACACAAGGCGCTCGGTTACTTTTCCTCTCCATGAACCACAATCATTCTGGCACCGAGCTCGATGATCTTTTACAGAAGGTCGACTTCAACCCTACTTTGGTTGGAGTTCTCGCTCGCATGGGAAATGAACTGAACATGCGACCTGTGGACATGTTACAAGAGTGGGACGACCGTGGGATTGAGCTTCTCGAGAATTTCCCAGATGAAATGCGCGAGTTTCAATCTTCTGTCGAATCTTCACTAAAGGGCATCATGGAATCCAATACGACCGCATGGAAGCTCCTTAAGATCCTTTCCATGTTTCCACAGGGCTTGCCGCAGACCGAGCTACATCGAATCGCTCCCGATATTAACCACACTATCGCCACCGAATTGCCAATGCTGGATCCGAATCCCCATTTACTCAGACTGCATGCGCCTATTCGATCCTACATCTTCCAGTTTCACCCACTCGATGATTCTATATCAAATGTATATTCATACGTCTTCGAAGAATGCAAGAAGCGGGTATCCCGACCTGGAGATGGCGAATTTATAAAGAATACTGCCTATCTGACATCATTTGGGAGTAACATCGAATTCGTCATTACCGATGCATTGGATCGTGGTTGCATCGACGCGATCGAGGCTTTCCTGGACTATTCGGCTCTGCTCTCCTCTAATCGTCCAAATGAACGAATCATGAAGAAAGCAACCGCTCTAGCACGCCAGTCCGAGCGTAAGGAATTGCTCGCTCGTTGCCTCCTCTGTCTTGCTGAAATGGAGCGGGCAATTACTGGCACTGCTCGCGGTGCATACACAGAGCCGGTTGCAAAGTTCATGGAACTGAATGACATCCGCAGTGCAGCTTATTGTGAATATTATTGGGCATTGTCAACGTTTCGGTCTGGTGATGATGGCGGTGAAAGACTCGTAAAGGCTTTAGAGATGTTTCGTACCGTGGGAGATGAACAGGGCCAGGCACAGTGCTTCCTCAGCCTCTTTCAGGTCTCGGAAGGTCATTCCTATGACTATCATTACCTTCACACAGCCAAAGCCATGTTCACCAAGCTTGATGATCAATTCCGTGTTGCTCAGTGCTTAAAGGAGGAGGCCGGCTATTTATTGCGACAGAATAAGATCAAGGAGGCGCTCACCTTGCTTTTCGATGCAGCCGATAAATTTACCCGATTCGAAGATGGATCTTTGACTGCGGGATGCCTTCATAGGCTTGGTACATTGCTCCATGCTTTGGGTGATGAAGAATCTTGCTACGACCTCTTGGATCGTGCAATGAACAAGTACCAAAGTCTAGGGCGAAAGCTTGATGCCGCATTCTGCATGAAAGACTTGGCTACACGGTACTGGACATCAGGCCGTTTCCCCGAAGCCATCTCTCTCCAAGAGACGGCGGTTCCGATCTTTTGGAGTGTTGATTTTGTATACGGAGGGGCAGAGACCAGGCTGGAATTGGGGATGTCACAGATTGCAGCAGGACGCATAGATGATGCCATCTTGAGCCTTGAGATTTCGAAACGAGAGAACCAAAGAAACGAAATTCAGCTGGCGGTCCAGATCAGTACAGCCTTCCTTAGATTATGCCAGGAAGCACAAAGTGATGCAGCTCGGTTGGAACTGCAGCGGATTGCGCGAGAACAGTTATCTACGATGACTTCCTGGGTATGCGCTGATCCTCTTCTTCCGTATCTTGACGTAGAAGCGGTTAACCATCTCCGGAAATTCAGCTGAAGGAATTATGTAGTTAGTTTGTTGTAACAGTTCATTTAATAAGGCCGAGACTTGAATGCGGTATCATAGTATTTACTCAAGAATGGCATCAAGAAGTAAGGCACGATGGTTCTTCAGTGTTGAATATGACGATGTTTGCATGCTATAGAATGTCGGAGGCTGGTTAACAGGACTTGGGGAAGCAGCTGCAGTAGTTGAGTAAATATACTTCTAAATGCCAGATAGATAAACGAAGAAGAATGTGAGCCTGTGCGGTAGTGCATACCCAGATAGCGCTGTCCGCTTCAAAGGGTGAGGACACAGGTGGTGGAGACTCCGGGAATAAGAGCAAACGGTAGAGTAGATAGTAGGTCATCGACACCAACGAGAAATAAGGTGAACAGAATAATATGGCCATTTTTTTTCCTTTTGTCTCTTACTTCCGAGAGAGCTCTCAAACGCGATAAAAAGATGATCTACGCACGGCTTTTGGTGTTATTAAGCATGCAGAGCATGGTCGTCAGGAAAAGGATTATCGACTTCCTTCATAGAGCATCATGTAAGCAGCTCGTTGCACGTCATGGTTCGGACTCCATTGACATTCCATGCATGCCACTACAATGCTTTGTTGGGTTCCACGAGGTCTTTGTGAGAGGTTGTTGAGATTGGGTGCACTGCCTCTGTACTAGACCTCGTTCGTGGTGGAAGGTCTGTCCGCCCCAAATTATGATCAATTTAATATCCTGTGTAGAACAGAGGGTTATGTGTCACGGCCGTGATTTTGATATTGATTTTGAAACGCGTACCAAATCCAGGGATGATCTTCATAGAAGATGGCACAGATATTGTGGCGCCGTCCGACTTAATATCCGAGTCTGTGCTCTCATGCCTCCTCTTTCGTCCCCGGCGACTAACCATGTTGAGGGCTTTCTTCGTTGCGAAACCACAATCTGATTACTGTACCCATAGCCGATACACTCAATGATTGAAAAGTAAGTTATTCCGCTTTGCGGCGCGCCGCTAACCGACAGGTTTATTACTATCCGTTGCTCTATCACTTTACTGTCCTTGATCGGAATACGTGGTGAGACAGTACTTCCTTGACAATGGCGGTCAATTCATGTACAGGACTTGTGCTGTCAAGACGGAGGAACATGTAGATCCCTTGCAGAATCATACCTTATTCGTGAGTCCTGATCTGGATCGCTCGGTGTTAATTCAGAATATCACGACCTTCTCCTAGATCTACGACTACCCCATAAAAGCCATAAGAGCAGAGTAAATGGCGAGTACTCTCCGTTTTCAAGTAACAGAATACTCACCGAAATCTAGCATCTTCACATCTTGCAGTGAAAATTCATATTACATCGTATGGCCCTAGCAATATTTGGTGAGCAATTTGAAGTGATATAGAATATTGTTAATAATGATACATACGATGATCACGGTTGGTGATGGCGACGGAGCCGAGGGGCGAATGAAAGAGGAACCTCGGCACGAGTCGGGCTCGATCGGATTACTAGGACCGCGTTCTTTTTCAATTCCTTGCACCATGCTCTTAGACTAATATCGCGTTTGGCCACCAGGCTATATCGTGTTCATTTTTCTATGTTTTTGAACAGCTTGCTGGGTTTGCATGAATTGATTGCCTTTCTTCATCTGAGTTATCCCGCTAATCTATCGGACAGCCGTAGCCTCTCATTCAACCTGAGACTGACATACCATGATTCTCATCATTTCCAAAGGCGTCGATATCTTGGAATATGGAAGACCACAGGGAACTGCGAGCGCACTCTGCCGAATACCTGCTACCTCTAATATGCTCACAACCGTTGCAAGGCTTGCAACCAATTGAATGCTTTCTTCGCACAAGTACTGAAAAACTGCCAAGAAGCGTCGTTCAGTTGATTGTATTAAGACGGTAAGAATGCAGTCCTTCGGTCCTGCACTACATGAAGAGCTGTCAATTTTCTTAGACATGGGGTAGCGGCATCGCGTGGACAACTCATGCGAGGGCGTTCGATCCTTCTATCTATGCCGTGGTGTAGAAACTCCGAGCATTGACCCGTTGGATCTCCCAGAAATGGATGCAACGATGTATCACGTGTCGACACTTTGATTTGAACATTGCAACTCAGGCAATTCTGGCAATGAAAACGACATGTATTGTAGTTGGAATAGAGATCTCTGTTGCAAGTCAGTATGTCTACTCTTCATAATGCTTTTTCCAACCTTCTATCTCCGCAGGCAATTTCTTTTATGAACAGAGGGAGAAGGGACACCCTTATAATGTCATCACTTAAATGCTGCCGCAGCCCGCTTTCCTTTCCTTTTCCGTTCTTTCCGTCCCTCTCTGAAGCTCTTTCAACCAGGCGTTCTGCGATGCTTAATTCGTCGTGTTCAAGTCTTTTGGTTTCTGACAAGATTGTTGTAATTGCGACTGAGAACGCCGCAATCGATAATGATCGCCAAGGTGACGGTATTTCTTGGGTTGAAATTCGCTCACTGCTTTCTGACAAGAGTATTAAGTATGTGACGAAGGTCTGTAATGTTTCATCCCCCCATTCTCCCCGTTACAGGTAAGTTCCTTCTGTTATCAATGCCTTCAGGGTGAAAAGTGTTGGGAATAGACATTGGCAGGCATGATGAACGCGAGGGGTATGGCTCGAACGAACGTATATTGACGGACGAATATGTAGGTGATGGTGGTACGAAGCCAAGAAGCGGTAGTGATCAGTACGAAAATCAAAATAGAGTAAAACAGAAGACGGTGAGCCGTCGGCCTGGTGGCTGTGAAACCATTATCCTCCATCGCTGAATCCGGGAAAAGCTGATTTCATATTATATCAATTATAGCCGACCGTCAGGATGACACCATATTGTACGACCTTATATGCTCTTATCCACTGTTCCTCACTATTATACCACATTTTCGTTTCACTGCTATCCTGGCAAGCATTTACAACATATTGTCATATAGATATAGCAATACACATTCGTTATACGACACGGGTTCGCCTTCGCAGAACATTTTCAAGCAATACAATTCGGACTCTGGGTGATGCAATAATCTGACATATTGTCATTTTCTAATAGTCACCAAACCCCTCATTGTCATCCTCCTCATAATCTATAGAATCGTCGTCCGAGTCTTCTGAGACCTCCTCATCTTCGTCATCTTTGTCTCCTTCCGTCCTGGGCTCGTGGTCATACTCGTCTTCTTCATCCAGCTCTTTCTCAAAATCTGGACTCAAGATAAATTCCAAGTCCTCATCGTCGTCGTGAGCATCCTCCTGCATACATTCCTCCGAAGGTTCCACTGATGGAGCTAGACCAGTACCTAGGTGACCAATGCCGCCGCCAAAGTAGTGCATGGCCATGTCACGATCAACGAAGCTATCAACCAGCAATGAGTCAGAAATAGAATAATCCATATGGTGTTTGATAAACCTACATGTTCACATAATAGTTTGCCCTGTCATCTGTCTCGCTATCCCCACGTGCCGCCGTTGCATCCATGGTCTGTAGCAATTCTTGAGTTCGACCGCCCACAAAGTCTGGCAGGAGGTGGGAACCTCGAATAACCACTGAGGGATCTAAGAATCCAAAGGCATAGTCATCTGTATCCGGGACAAATCCAATTTTAGGCAGACGAGCATATCGACGCCCAGACTTCCACCCCGGCTCATCACCTAGCCAGCGCACCCAAAGGAAATGCATCTGTTGAGGTCGGATGTCTGATGATTGGGCTCCAAGATGTTGCACCACTGCATGGTAAATCCCTAGTACTTGCGCATACCAGTAGGGATGAGCATTATGCTCGGTTTCCGGAGATTTGACCATCACAAATGCGTAGCGGCTGGGATTGATAACATCGTAGTCACGACGAACATCGTATGTCGTATAATTGACTCGCATGATACGATGGCGATAGAGGCGCTGGTTTATGATCCGGATAGTATTCCTCTGATCATCAGTAAATGTCTCATGAGTGTCTCCATCAAACTGCCGTTCCAGGACCCGCCCTAGAAAATGGTCTTGGAGCTTCGGTATGAAGTTCTATTCAAAGATTTAGTTCACAAGTGATAAATCTCTTTGGGAAGAGTACCTTTTTAGCTGGATCCAGACGAACCGAGGAAGTATGGTTTGATGAGTCCCCCAGAACAAAGCGATAGATATCAAATGAATCGTTTTTGCTGTCTGAGATGAAGTGATGGACATCAAAGGTAGACGTAGCGACGTCAATTCGCTCATTTGAACTGACGCCAGCATACATATTCTGGAGAGCTCGCATACGGGTGTACTTACGTCCTACTTGTGCTAATGCATTCTTCTTGTTAGTCAGTCCATATAGGTTCTTGATTAAACGGTGTGCAAGTTCTCCCTGCCGGCCATAAGTCTTCAGTAGGCAGCAAGATATTTTAACAGCAGCAACGTACCATTTGAGTGGAATATGAATCTGTTATTCCAAATAAACGAATCGATGAGACATAATCTCCTAGTGAATGGAACTTGTATGTGTTCAAATTGAGTTTATGGGGCTGCCGTGTACTGCTCGCTTGAGGCCGTCCTGATGATTGAAAATCGGCACCATTGCTTCCTCTGCTGCCAGTGGCCTCGGCTCTTCGCTGTGCTGCTCGTTCATGAGCTGCAGCCTCACGTGGAAGCTCGACAGTATTGTAATGTGCTGTCTTGTCTCTAAAATCATGAATTAGCTGACCAAAGGTCTTCGTGGCATGTTCCAACCAAGACAGGCTTTGATCTGTATGCATGCGAAGTTTGGTGAGCGCATGCCACTCGGCCACACGATAAAGGAGTGTGAGAAGCATACCATTTGAGGGCTCTGGAAGGAGTCCATCGAAAACTGGTATTGCACACTGCAAGTTTGTGTTAGTTTTCAAGGTTATTTTACAATGTGCAGGGTAAGATTACCTGCAACAAGTCCTCAAAATCACGAGCAGCAAGCTTTTTCATCTCTGCAGAATTCTCGGCAAATTTGCGGATGGTTCCACGGCCAAAAGCTGAGATTTGGCAATAGCTTTGGATTGATAAGATCTTTATTTGTTCATCTCTTTTGAAAATAATGCTGCTTACCGACTATTTAGTTCTGAGACCAATTCTCCACTAGTTTCCTCGGCATATAATAGGCGAATTAGGTGCATGAACAGCGATTTCCAAACTCCAAGCTCAAATTCATGCAATAGGTCCACTACAAGCATTTGAAACAGATTGAACTCCCTTCCGATACGATTGATAAAAGCATTCTACAGACAATTTATGAGTCTTTATCCAAGTTATGAACCAAGATCAACTTTTTTTACCAGTGTTGGAACATGGGATGTCGGCTTGAGTAGCCTGTCTATCACAGAGCCGCCGATTGCACGTGCCAGCGAGTAGATTGCACGGCGAGCGATTATAACACCATCAAAAAAGTATGTTCGCAGGTTTCTTGTGCATATCTTGTCATCTCATTTCTGACCAAGCCGGTCCAGTTTTACCTTTGGAATAAAACATCGTGGACAGGGACACAGGCCATTGTCACGGATGGTTGCTAACAGTACCCTGCAGCAACAAGCGAAGTCAGATCAAGAGAAAATGAAACATCAGACTCGGACCGACTTTTCGGGATAATCAGCTGAGTATGTGAACAATCTCGGATATATGCGTCGTCTGACCCCATCAATACAATCAATGACTATACCATAGTGATAGGCGTGCATGAAATCATCATCAAGAAGGAAATTCCAGATGGCATGCATGAGCTCTCTTCGGCAATGAGCAAGGATATCCCGCTTCTGTGATTTCCACTTGCAATGAAATTGGCTTGCGAAGTCTTGAAAAGAGTCAGGTAACTAAATTAGAGGTTCAATTCAATGGAATTCTTGTTGAGACAAAAGATACAATCATCATACCGAGGGAACATATGCCAAATGATGCATCGCACCACAGGAAGGTCGAGCCCGAAAATATTTTGACAGGTTTCCAAAAACAAGGTATATCGGCCATGCTTTGGCATTACCAAACTGAGCAAGATGGGTGGCATCCGAGAAGCACATCAGAGCCGCAATCACCTTCTCTAAAGTACATCCTGCTTCGTCAGGATGAATCTTTCCATGGAACTGGATATCATCATGGGCTTTGATGAACGCATCAGAGTTGTAAAGTTCACTATACACACGAGTGGTCTCGGTGTCTGATGAGCTGTGAAAGAGACGAAATGGGGAGAAATGGAATTGGTGGGCAAGAGGCTCGGCGAATGCAGATCGGATAACATCTGTAATTTTTCGATACAGTAATCCAGGGACTGAATAAGATGCAGGAGGCGTGCTTGGTTCACCAGAAGGGATATCAATGGAGATATCTGTCTGCTTGAAGGCCTGCAGCAGTGGATTGTCTCCTTCTGTTGCTGCAGCATCTAGCTGAGCATTCTCTGCATGACAGCTAAAGCCTTCGAGATCATCTTGGCGGAAATGCGGCGAGAGAAGAACATCTTTAACGAGTTTATCTATTTCAGCCTCGGATTTCCGAATATGGCTGTTATTCACCCATTTCATAAGCGCAAACCGGGCCATATTCGCAAAGGGCCATGGAGGAGGAAATGAAGACAGTGTTGTAGCTTGTGAAATCTCCAAAGAAAGCAGGGAATCAGGATTGACAGGGTTTGAGCTCGAGGATTTATCATAGTTAAGTAAATCCTCTGGCTGCAAGAATGCATCGGGTTCATATGAAGGGCAGTGAGGATACTCACGCCATAGGCCAAACACGTTTGCAACTGTTCTGACTTGGTCGTGCACAAGCAGCCACACACGTGGAAGAATAGCCGCAGTGCTTTGGGATGGCAAGTCTGATGGCTGTGGTATGGGTGCCACTGGTTCAGGACAGATATCACGGAAGCGTGCAGGAGCAATGTGTATGCGACAAGGACGGCCTGTTGCTGTCTCAGAAGGTGGCGGAGAAGTAACTGGGGGGAGAGGGCTACCCTGAAGATCATTTTCACAATCTAATTCAGCCTCAGGATTGACTCGGACTTCGTCAAAATCCATAGGCTGACTGGTAGGGTTTTCATCAAATATGGGAGAAGCTTCTCTGTGCTTCAATCCTCCCAGCGAACTAGATGGGCTGGCAGCAGACTTGGACCTTGACTGAGAGGTAGCCGGCTCAGCACCCTATTATGGAGAGAATTTAAATTCAAATAAGATGAGACATTTATGCGGCAAATGGCTGGATATTCACCAATAAAGTTGCCATCCTGTGAGCTCTCTCCACTCTCGCTGCCTTGTAGTCACCAGCAACTCGTAGACGATGATCCTTACTTCGTTTTTTCGACTGCAGATAGACCTGACATGTCTTTTGATGCTGCTGTAGCGGTCCCGTACCACCAAAGACGTCTGAAGGGCATCCTTCAACACAAGAATAATTGCTACGACTTGGTCCTGGTGCCATTGAGATTGTGCAGGAAGCCCTTGAACTAAGAGAGGATACTAGAAAGATGACACAGAAAATAAGAATAGTAAACTGGAGAGAACGACAACGATTATATGACATAGCAGAGCGCAGCATTTCAGGAGATGCTTAAGTAGAGGACATCCGAAGGCTAAGGTAGAGAGCCGAAGGCACAATTTTTGTTTGCTTCATCTTATCTTTTAATCTGTAAAGCCATCGCTGACTTGGAGGGGTAATATTGAAGCTATAGAGATGACGTGCGACCATATAAGATGAAATTAGGGAGACGACATCTGCAGCGGAGTTAGAAAAAGATCGCATGGTGAGCATGTGTTGACCATCTGTCTCTTCCGCTCTTAAACATCAGCCTTTTATCTTGAATGCTAGTAAACCTGGCCTGAATATTTCCCAACTATATTCCATGATCTAATTTCTTGCTCCTTCTGGGCTTGCAGAATTGGTGGGCGGTGTCAAAGGTGCCTATTATGATATGATATTTATCCCCCTAATCTAATTCTAGACAAGCTCGAAACACCTCCACTTGCCCCTCTCTGTATCCTAATCCGCAACAATTCCGTATCATGTGCAATCCATGACTTTGTTGATTGTTTCCATGGCATGGCACATATAAATGAAGGAAATTCGGACGTCCAGGGCTTCATTCTCCCACCTCCAATGTCCTCAAGCATCACTCGCTCCTCTACCCCATCTGCCAGTTCCTTACCTGCATCTGAGGCAAGCTCTGAGGTGGCTGAGTATGTACGCACACGCCGAGAGCTCGAAGTAACCAAGAGCGCATTAGCAGAGGCTCTGGGGAGTAAGAAACGGGCTAGGTACGCTGTCTGTGGTTTCTATTCAACCAGTTCAAATGTCTGCTATAGATCCGACTTCACTGTAGGCCGTGCCCTGCGCAAAGCTGTTGCTATGTTTGGGCCATTAACTCGTCTCATTGCAGAGGCAGATCGACGTGCAGCTGCAGCTGAGGAAGAAGGTGATGCTAGTTCGACTGAAGATGAGGATGTAAAGGCCGAGTAAGTTTTTATCACAATATAGAGCTATAGTCTAATACCTCGCAGTCAAGATTGTTTATATGCTGGCTTTCTCATAATGATACAGCTTGTCCCGGAGTTGAAAAGGAAGATGTTCGATCCTGAGGTAGAACCAGAGGAACTCGAGGCATATCTGGCAGGGGTATGTAGTCATCTTCATGAAATTCTGCTCTGACATACATTTTGTAGCTCCAAGTTCATGCCAATGATGGAAGAACATCGGATGTGTCTCGTATCAAAATAGAGATCGCCTCTCAGCTCAACACCTCTCGCTTCAAGCCTAGTATACCATTCAGCGCTCAGGACCGTATCGGCCGTGGTATTCAGAATGACATTGCTGGAAGGCTTCTCTGTTCCGTGCTGTTTGATTGGGACAATGAAAGGTAACTCATCTTGCGCTACTTAATATGATGCTGATAGTATTGTTTATCAGCGTTCGTACAACTATTCGGACAGGAACAGATCCGAACGTTGCTCTTGCAAGCAATTATTTCTGTCGTTGCTTCTATGCCAATGAAAAGGGTGATCCTGATGATCTTGACAAGGGTTTTCTACGCTCTGCACTCCTCTTAAAGGTATGTTTACTATGCTATGCGTGAACTACAGATCCTAACTACTCGGACATCTAGACCTGGGCTGCTATATTTACATCTCCATCATCAGCCGGATCTATTGATGATCAGGAGAATGAGCCACCTGCGAAGAAGTCTAAAGGGTCGAACAAGTGCTCAACAAAGGGTAACGTTGCTTCTCTCTGTTGCCTTGATGGCCAAGTGACCCCTTGAACGATTGCTTATGCGGCTGTCTTGGTATGTTCCCTTTTCTCATGCGTGCCTATATGCTAATGGTCAATGAAAGCTCCATTTCAATCTCACGGATGCGTCAGTGTGGCAGGAAGACTACTGTGGCTTCAGCTATGAGGGTTTATGGAACTTTGTGGTTGATTATTTCGAAGGTCCTGCCGATGCTGAGTCCAAGGTTGCTGCCAACAAGCTCCTTGAATGGTGGACAAAGTACGTGATTCACTTCTTCCATAATACTTCGAGTCTGATGAATGATTCTCTCTGTTAGGCGTGTTTTTCCCAACTCTGTTAAGGGACCTGAGGCAAAAACGACGGTCACAAATTCAAGGAAATTACTTTTAGCGCAGCGACAGGCATGCCGTGTACGAGTACCATAGCCGTAGTAGTATTACATTTTGCAATATATGTTATCTTCATTGCCATCTTTGAATTAGCGTGATAATCAACTAGAATGATAAGTGACTATTGAACTAAATGATAATTTTTGATTAGCCTGTCTGAATACAGTGCATGCCTATCATGATCGCGGAGTATTACATATCTTGGCAAGGCTCGGGTTCAGTTATGATTTGGTATCACGGCGACAGGGATCATATACTTTTGATGAGGCTTGTGTTCAATTAGGGTTTGATATCACGGTGACATGAATTACAAGGTCACATCACGGGCACGCTCGGATTATATGGATTATCGAATTGACCTGCACATATATTGTAATACAAGGTAGGCTATAATGCTATTTCATATTGTACGTATCACTGCACATTATGCCAATGACATTCGGATGTAAGACCTTACATGTTTTCCCCGGATTCAGCGATGTCAACAAAAAGATTTGACGATATTACTGGAACCTTTGCTGTTGAGTGCCATCTAAGGTATATCCTGGAATTACAATGTGGAGCCGTCGTAGCGCAATGGTAGCGCGTCGCTTTCCTATTTAGAATAGTGACAGGCGAAGGTTGCGAGTTCGATCCTCGTCGTCGGTATAACCATGCCCCTTATTCTCCGGTCCTTTTTTGCCGCGCTTTGAGTATCGGTTACGATAATCGGTATTAGGTAATTGAAAGGTCTGAGTCGTAGGGTCTAGGTAAGTATTCTTTCTGCTTGGCAGCGTCTCCACGCTTCGAAATATTCACGATGTAAGTACTGTATATTTTCCTATTGACTATTGAAGTATTCTTCTCCCAGTCACTGACAGTCTTGTCAGTTTACGTGAAGTGCTAAGACCCGAATTTATCTTTATTAGTTTAAAAAAAATGGAACAATCCAAGATCAGTCAAGAAACAGTAGGTCTAGTCTGGCAGAGAATTTGACATTCCAAAACAATCGGCGCCGCTCAAAGTTCCAACTGTCTGCAGAAGCTTCCGATATTTGAGAAATCTACATTTAGTCGCCTCAGGTGCTTGTGACAATCAGGATTCCCTTTTTTAAGTTCTCGCTGAGTGGCCAACCGTGACGGTCTTTTTTGTTTTCCAAAGGTAAAAGCTTTTGCCCATTTACTAGCATCTCAAACTTGGGCTCAAGGAACTTTCCACATCTAGAATCTAACCTCTACGACCATTTTAGGCCGAATTATTCATTTTTTGTGGGCCCGGCTCTGAGCCCCAACTTAAGTTAAAAACAAGTCTTGATCCTCATATAGATCATATTGAGTTTATTCGTATTAAATTAGATGACAACCGAGTCCGTGTTTGTTTCAGGGTGCATCCACTACAAGATCACCAGGCCCGCAACTGTGGGTCAGGTAGCAGTGCCAAAAGAGGACCGGGCCTGTCGGAACCATGCAGGAATCTCTCCCCGAATACTATAGGAGATTGGCTGGCGTATGTCCTGGTACAAGCTGGTTGTCACCGAAGTGGATAAGTCACTGCAAAGATGACAAAGCTGACTGGGAAGGAATGGTGCAAAGGGCGAAAGATATTTTCACGGCAGCTTGTAAAATCTATCACCTTGTGGGATCAGAGGGCGAATTCTTTATTTATGACATTATGATGTACGAATAGTATAGCATTTGTCAGCTCTAGTTTCTCACTGAGTGTTTTCTTGCGTTACGTTTACCACTAAGTAATTTTATTTTCGCAGCGATGTCATAGGCAGTTACACTATCCAAGGACTTTGGCCGACACCCAGCTCCCGATTCCTCCGCTTATAGATAATCCTCAAAATTCCGACACCTACCGCACCTAGAAGCATCACCGCCCCATTCGTAAAATGTCCGGTTGCATACCCAGGAGCTTCGCTTGACTTGTATATGAATATTCCTGAATATGCGTTCAGCCACATGAGCCAAACCCTCGAAATGGCGACTGACCTATCATCTGGCCCGACGCCCCAAAAGCGACATTGACCGGAATTGCGAGTGTTGTCGCGTTAGTATCACGCAGATTTCCGGTAAGCCAGGCTAGTAGTGAGGGGTTGCCAGCGTAGGAGAACATCGTTCCTAGGCAGAGCATCACATACCGCGCCTTGAATGATGTTGGTGGTAGCGAACCTGCAGACACATATCTTTCAGCACTACTCAGAGAAGTCATCACTAGAGGCTTACCATGAATAATGAAAGTCATTCCTGCCAGTACCATTGACACCATACCACATATTGACCAGATCCGATACCGATCCGCCATCCAGGACACTCCTACGGTAGCCAAGAACGCCACCGCAAAGGGCGGTACCGTAAAGAGCTGAGCACTGAGCCCTCTGTACCCGAGCCCATTCACGATGGTCGGTGTAAATAGCGATATACTCGAAAACGGCACCGACACAGAGATAAACACGATATAGTGCAGATATAACCGCCAGTCCTTCAGCGAGGCCTTCGCCCCATCCCACGTAATCCTTGCATGCCCTAGAGACCTGGATGACTCCTGGTTCAGCCGGCGGATGGCGAGAAGGCGGTCTTCTGATGATAACCAAGCTGCCCTCTCAGGGTAGGAGGGAAAGAAGAAGTACACAATTATCGCGAGGAGACAGGATGGGGCGCCTTCGATGATGAACAGCCATCGCCAACCTTGGAGACCTCGAGCACCATTGATGAACCCTACTCCGTACGCGATGCTACCGCCGAATGCGCCCCCGAGTGGCGCGCCTGCGATGACATACGATAAACGGATCGCACGCTCTTGGAGTCGATACCAACTGCAAGATCGTGAACTCAGGACGGCATAGAAGAGTAGGAAGCGCAGAGGACGAACAACGTAAGGAAGTATATCATTCCGGGGAAAAAACCTAGAAAGTGATATCAGATCGGAAAGATTAAAGTGGAAGGCCTTCCAACGGACCTGCCTCGAACGTGCCCAGCAAAAACCGTAGACCAATTAATGTGGAATAGTTCCGAGATGCGGCTATGATCATATCGGTTGCTCCCCACCCGAGCAGGAGAAAGGCAAACCAATGTGGCGCAGAGAAGTATTTGAGCATATAATTTGACGGGGTCTCGAACACTGCCAATGGGACGACGAACATTGCCAGCACAGTAAGGAATTGTTGATCTGTCATATGTAGAGTTTGGAGGAGGGAGTCGCCGCTATCAGCGTTTAGAATCCTGGCATTTCCCTTTAGTGAGATATGAGATTTTGGACACGATTCAGAGAGGGCTACGCACGATGTTAGCTCGAGCTAGAAAGCTGAACAGAGACATCAATATCAATGAGGGCATGACACGAAGATCAAGTCGCCTAAGTACTCTAGTAATGACGAGCTTAAGCTGTAATTCCATTCGGGCAAAGACGAGCGAACATGCCTTCTCTCCATGACGCCATCTACAATGTAATCATCATCAACGATTATCTCAATATTATCGTTATACTTGTCGACCGAAAAGGCCGGAGATGTAGAGGCGGCCTCAAAAGCGGGGCCAGGTTGCAGGCGGACGATTTCCATAGCAGGCGCTGATATCGTGAAAGTCGGAAGCTCGACTGCCCTTATATGACCTCGTCAACGGCATATTGAATAATGTGTTTCATACTGAGACTGAAGGAGGATAGTAGAAGAACGGCACATTGGGGCTGTTTGATTTCCACCGTCTAGGACTTAAGCACAGGCACCGCAATAGGATGCCGTCACATTCAATGCCCTTTAAACAGGATACATTTCAGAGACCCTATACGGGCACTGAGATGCTTTATCTCCTGTCTTGAGCCTCATTGCACTATTTACTATCTCCTCCAGACCATGGGCATATCATAGTTGCTGGCGTACAATGCTCCCAGCTACGTAGGGAGGGTAAGTTATAGCAGAAGAGATGAAACAAGTGATCTTCCCGGATTTGAACGAGTAACCTCCTGTTATACGTGACACACAAGGGTAGCGCATGGATATAAGAGAGATAGGCAAAGAATACAGAGGGATGGAGAGCCGGCCCATGATGGCAGAGGCAATTGTGCGCAAGGGACCAAAATTGGCGAGTGGATTGAAGGAGATAGCTTGTTTTAGACTATGCCTTTACAAGGTTAGCAAACTTTTATTGAGCACAGGTAAGGCGCAGACATACTTGTTATGGTCACATTAACTATGTCAGTTAATAGCTGATGGCGCGGCCCGCTCCATATTCATCTTTGTACAAGTCTCGTGTATCCGCATATCGGTGAGGGGAAGTATGTATGTCGGGTTCTCGATAATTTCTGTATCACAATCGGGTGCCGAGCGCCAACCCAAGAGCAGAGACCGGTCCATCCCAGTGAGGGCAACAGATACTGTGCGTAAGAGGAGACCCGAGAAAATCGAGGTGCACGAGAATAAATTGGTCGCTCTTTTAGACTCTGACATCAAGAAAGAAAAGACCGCTTTTTAAATCAGTTCGGAACTGAAGCATAGTGTTTCGGAGATATTTTGTAAGTAGCGAGACAAGCAAAGCATAAGGATAAGGAAGGGCCACACGGCTTTCATACTGGCCAAGGGAATGACTTTCCAAGGTGTCGAATTGACAGTCATGTCGAAGAATGCAGGTATATTCCCCCGTGCTCATTTTGACGTCACTGCTTTTTCGCATAGTGAAATTTAGTCACACTCGTGTAGTATTGAGGTTACGTACCCATTTCGATGGTCTCTGGGGCTTTGGGAGGAGAAATTGGATTGCTGAAGCCGGGTATGATGCCAGGATGTCCAGAGCATTGAGCGGTAGTGGTTATCCGGCCTGCTCACTTACGGATAGCGAGTGATGAGCCGGAAAGAGAGGTATTAATCGTTACTGCGAGCTCGGTGGCTGTATGATATGTGAACCCACGGAATTATTGCCAACATCGTGGCCGCACCTCTCTGCGAGTCTTTCGCCGAAACTTAATTCACAACTGTCCACGCCTTTCAACGGAGCCGGAGTAGAATATCCTGTTGGTGCACCAGCGGATTTATTCTGCAGTTGCTAGAATGCCGGACAAGTATACTTACAGCAAGCCGTTATTTCTTAGGACAGCATCACTGAGGAATGTTGAGGGAAGGTCGCCACGAGATATATTTCAAATTGAAGCTAGTAAATAACGTTATAAATAATTACATAAATCGATATCCGATTCTTTCCGGAAGAGGAGGCTGACCAATCGAGTTTATTTTTATTTTTTGGATTCTGCATTTCGTCAACCGCAACAAGTGCTAGTACTAAAGACGCGGTGGAGGTACTGGTTCTCAGGTCCTCTCCTTCCCTCCTGCTCCAATCCATCTGCTCCTCCATTTGGCTTTCCCTGGAGAATCGGACCAATCCAGATCGACTTCACTGCGACAGTGCGACTTCGATGCTCAATTCACAAAAGGGGCGAGCTTGTCGTTTATCTCGGGCTCCTCTTTGCAAGTGAACTAATCCGAGACTCGACAACTACCGCTCATGGCCACCACTGTTCTTTCAATTTACGCGTACCATCGATTAATCGTGTCGACATGGCAGTTATGCGAAGGGCATTCAACTATACTTTGTTATTCACAGATTCTATAAAAGGTAAAACCTGTACATGATCTATTAGTAGCAGGGTGGTCTCTTGCCGATGTGGTACACCAGCGTCGAAATGAAGGTCATTGTACCTTAATACATAAGTGCGATAAGCATAGCTGACAGGCACTCATATCTATCCAAGAGCACACCACTTATTGCATGAAACACGGATCGTATCTTCCAGACACCTGAAAGGGTCAGAAGATACGCCCATCAACACGGAGGTGACTAAATCGTATTAGTACAGGGTATTGAGCCAGATTCCTTCACGCTCAGAATGCCGCCACTTACCACGAAAAGCGGTCCTTTGCAGTCTGCTACCTCCCGTGATACATCTGCAACACTGTCGGATGGCAAGAAGGACGACGAAGCTGGGATCATTGGCACCGAAAATTACAGCGCTTCAGTTGCTGAGAAGAGGTGTGTCTGATTTCTCTGTTATCCGATATTAAGTGAATCGGTTTTTCGCTAGACTACTCAGGCGCCTGGACCTTCGATTGATCCCAGCGTTTGTGTTGATGTACACGTTCAGTTTCTTCGCTGTAACCAACATTGTAAGCGTACATCGATAAATAACTTCTTATCTTATTCTCAAGGGAAACATCAGAATTCTCAATGCTGAGGTACCGAATGTGGTGGACATGGGCGATGGCATCGATGCCTTTCGCAGGAAGACATTCATTGTTGAAGGCAAGGTTAATTCCACGTCTCTTTGAATTAAAATTGAGAAGAAATCATCAGGAGTCTTACCGCCAACGGCCGTCATGCTCTGCTTGGGGACGGCCTTTTGACTTGGTTTACGGGGAACCTAAGGGATACGAACGTCACCACACTTGCTATTCCAATCTATGTGACATTTACGATGTTTGGGGAGATGATTGGTACGCCTTCTTAACCCCTCCGTTTGATAGCCATTTATTTGTTGCAGGCATGTTCATATCCAAGTCAGTTGAAGCTCTAGGATACCCGAATGGACACTTTAAAAACGGCGCGGTACTGTTCGCGGGCGCGATTTGTATAGGAGCGCTGAAGGTGATCTATAAGAAGAGGAACAGAGAGCTGGCAGTTGGAGATTGCCCCGATGTTCGCTGAATATTTATTTTGGGAAAGAAATATTTCTTACATTGGACTCCTTTACATTGACTGACATTGGTATACAACGTTTGATTCGACAACAAGGTGGACATAGCTGTACGTGCAAAAGCGGGTGAAAATCACGGTTCAATCAGGAATACTGGATGTAATGATGTGCGAATGTCGTAATCGAACATTGGCAGTCGTTGAAAGAGCTTATGTTGGAGAGCAGGCCTGGCCTGTGAATGAGAAGGCTGTGATCACCCAGCGAATGAAGTTACATTTTGGGAGTTGACGCAGAACTTCAACATCTACCGGAATTTAATAACTTGAAGCGGCACGAATCATATTCACAGATTTCTAGGACAACGCTGGAGAAATGACCTAGATAGTAACATAATAACTTTCCGAGGCAAGGCTAATCCGACCGGGGAACTCGATGTCGGCGGTCTGGCCGACTAGTATCGTGGCTCCAACTGACAGTACAAACCCAGGTTACAGTAGGTGATGCCTCGATCGTTGATTCGGTGTTACTAGCTAAATACTTGTGCGAGACCGTATATATAAATCATAAGAATGCTACAAATACTCTCACATAAAGGTAACGTACTCATACACTTCCATCAAAGTATAGCACTGTGGGTGGGTATATTAATTGGAATGACAGATGCGATATCCTCCGTACGGTTCCGAAACGAGAACGATAGAACAAGAGAAAGAAAAGCACTGTACAAAAACGAAAGCCTTCGTTATCTTTGCTATGCTCTGTACTGCCAGGACGGGGCTTCCGCCGACTGATTCTCTGTCTTTGAATAGCTCTGATCCGAAAAAACAGAATGCTCCACTGTGACGTGCAGCGCTGTTCGTGTGTGAAGCTCATACGACGAATCCAAACTTTCGGTCTTCACTTTGGCGCCCAGCCCCACGCGGAAGATGATTAGTGCCGGTGCAATAGCCTATTAACATAATGGTCAACGTAGTTTTAGACAGAAAAGTAATAGACATACACTAATCTGTCCGAGCGAATCTCCTAAAATAATGCTAATCTGTGGCTTGAGATTGAAGAAAGCAAGAAAGAGTGTGGACGTGAATGCAGATATTGCGCCGGACTCGACAATCATCCAAATAACGTCCATGTAAGGTTGAGACTTTCGACTTAGTTGCCAGGATCCTGTTCTTCGCGTCATCCACCAAATACGCGCCACTATCAGACCTGTGACGCAAATTTGTGTCGCCAAGGACAACGACCAGGAAGCCTGTAGCCATCGATATAGAGTGTGCACGGATTCAGGATTGAAGGCGATGAGGCTGGAGAGATGATATATAGTGATGTATCCACAGACTGAAAGTCGCGGGAGTGAGAAATTTTTAAAGCGAAAGAAGGAGGTTCCATACCACCAAAGGCTAGAACCATGAGAGCCTGGAAATACAATTAGCCCAGCCTCATGAAGGAAAACATATGCGCGAAAATATCACATACGGGAAAGAGAGACACAATCAAGCTCTTATCCCAAATCACGTATAATCGCCAGAGCAGCACCACGTCGCCGACGATACACTAAACCGGCGATAACAGTCAGAATGACATGGGTCGGACATCAGTTCGGACGCGACGCACATTCGTGATGGTAGCTGATTCTTGAAGGACATTGACGAACCGAGTCTGATTATTCCAGTACTCTGTGGAACCGTTGGGGTCCTTGAGCCAGATAAAAGCTTCTATCAGCGAACGCAGGCCCGCCGCAATATGGACGGTTGAGATGACAAACTGGACAGTCGCGCTGCCGAGTAAGATCCTAGAGGTGGATAAATTTAGTAAGGAGAAGCTCCCCAGAATCAACGAAGATCAGGGAACGTACCACCTACGCCTGGTAAGCAGGCTGACGCAGCTTAGATATAGGACTATACTGATGCACAGTTGGAATCATGGCCTCGCTAGTATCTAAAGTAGATGAGAGGACTCACTGGATACCTGGGAGAATGGTGAGCAACATTCTACTTTGAGGGATAAGAACGAACCGTATAGGACCGTCGTGCACCAGAGACCCACAAGAGACGCAAGATCCACGGGGAGGTCCTGCATTGTGCTTCGCTCCTCTATACTTTCGAGTGGGGCTTGTTATTATATAGACGACCCCGAGCCCGGTCCCGTGCTGTTCTGGAACTCCCAGGGAGAGTTTTAAGTTCATCAACGGAGAGAGCCATAGCATTTCGGAACATGACGAACGACGGGCATGGAAGTGAAAGGTTCCTGAAGAGAAGCATGTACATTTTTGGCAGACAACTTGAACGGAATACAGAACGCAGTCACGGAATGACTGGGAAGGCGTGTGTGCGAGATCAGTGAAGAATAGCATTGACTCCTCTGACGTGGATAAATGGTGAAGGGGGTTCCGGATTGTCAGAGAACGGCAACAGTACTATGATTGGAACTGTGAGCTATCACAGCACCGGAGACTGAAGCCTCCTGATTTGATCAAGCAGTCTTTTTTTGGGCATGTACAAACGCGAGTTGCGATAGTCGGTTGTACCTTGTTGGTCCCCTACGTTCCTGGAATCCAGCCCTACCGCCACTGGCGGGTGAACATATTTACAGATGAAAAACCGAGTTTTACCCACAAGCTTGTGGTCGCGCAATGATTGATTAATGTCGGGTGTCTTGGTTTCAACTTGGAAGAATGAGCCGGAATGACAGAGCGTTGAGCTAACAGCCGGCCATTTCACGCCTGCCAGTGGGTGATCAACTGAGGACTGGTGAGGATCAGAAATGGAATGGGGCACAAAATGACCCACGGCATCTTGACTCGAGACAGGACCCGATGATGGATTTTCGCGATACACGTGGCAGCCAATTGAAATGGGATTCGGGCTTGCCCTAAATTCGCCCCAATATTTACAGCTTTGTTTACTTATCTAAGTTCGTGCCCACGAGATAAATTCGTTTTCGGTAGGATCTCACAGGGCAGGAAGAGGCCTAGTGTCTCTGTTCTATAATTCGGACAGGATACCCAACCGCCTCACCAGCCGATAGAGCCAGGACTGAAGATATTCATATAGTATTATCGAAATCGGTACTGCCTTGATAGGCGGTCTGAGCTTGGTATCTCCAGGAAGGCTGGGAGGTACCGTCCTCTGATCGAGGAAAACAAGACGAAGACTTCCGTCCCCAGAATGAGGGGCCAGGGCACTCCGACATCTGTAGCCCGCCATAATCAAAGTATACCCGGCAATCAGATCACCAGCGCCGCTCAGGCCAAGATTGAAATTTTGCGTTTGGTGAGAAGAATAAAAGCTTGATCGTTGGAAATATGTGCCCAAAATGTTGCAAGAAAATGATTGTGCGGATATGTCAAGACGAACAGCCTTTGGACCTACTGGTGTATACCTAGGGCTCTTGGAGTCACCCAGCTTGCTGGATGATTCAGGAAGCGACACGGAATAGCTAACATCATAAGAAATACGCTGCGAGACGTCGCCAGGATGACATAACAGATGCAAACGTTAAAACAAGTGGTTGGCGGTGTCCCAATTAGGAACGGGGGTTGGCTGCTGTGTTGAAGAGGGACGCCCGGACACCTTACGGGCCGCCAGTGGCTGTAACGAGTCCAATCCAGATTTAGTCATCACCGCTCTCAACTCGAACCACCACCTTTTTCCCGAGGCGTTTAGCTTTCATGGTGCTGTCAAGCTAACTGCGTATCAGATTCGTATCCCCAAATGCACATCTAGCCGATCCTCGTGCATATCTTTCACAAATCAATCGGTACCGTCAAGCGTCCCTGGGTACTGCTTCCTAAATGCATCGTAAAGGTTCATAGTATACGCGAACTTCAATTGATCAAGACATCTGACTGATACCGCCATATATTTGTTGCCGCAAATAATTGTTTCGTGATTCTTTCTTATCTCATCAAATGGTTCACGAGCCGCCTTTATCATCGCCGTCCCCCTTGGAATGCCATAAGATGCTTTGAAAATCGTCTGATTTTTGCTTTCGGCTCATACGATAACCGGCTCTCACGATCAACACCGGAGCGGGGTAGCCGCGGCTTTGTGTCTTTCTCCCCACCATGTCAGGACCACGATATACGATGGATGAAGGTATTTACGCTGTCGTCTTCTTGAATTCAGAATCGCATGATAATTTCCTATTCGCAGTTGACAGAATCCTCGCTGCACCCGGAAGTCTGCTGGAAATCGAAACACGCGTAACTGAGCCTGATCTTGGTTGGGAATTTTCATTGCCTGATGCAGCGTTTATAGCTAGTCGAGGACCGTCTTCTACGCGTGTTTAAAAATCTGTGGCCGTCCGCCCGTGCATTGTGGCTTTATGCAACAAAGCAGCATGCAGACAAGATCTACGTTGTTTACGAGAATCAAAGGTACACGTTCCGGGAGATGTTCGACAAGTCGGTGCACTGTGCTGCGGTATTCAGAGAGGTATATGATGTCAGGAAAGGTGAGTATTGCTCTCATAGTGGAAGGATCTTTACTTACCTCCAGTGCTTAAGGTGACCGGGTTGTCATCTGCTCGAGGAACTTCCCTGCTTATTACGTCGCGTTTTGGGCCTGCCGTACGCTCAACTATCTTTCAACACCAGCCATCTTTGGTTAATAATATAACAGATCTACTTGGTGCTGTTACCTCTCTTGTCAACGCGTAAGTTTTTCTCTCCTTCCTTCTTTTCGTAAAGTCTGACTTTCCGACTTTCGGTGTAGATGGCTTCCACTTGAACCGCTCCAACACTGCATTGCGTTAACAAAATGCAAGCTCATTCTTCTTGATCCTGAGCGAGCGGACATTATCGAGCCTATTGTCGATCGCCTCAAAGATATGGCGAGCGCATCAGGTTGTCTTGTCATGGAAGAACACGAGGGCAAAGACCTCTGGAAGGGCATGGATAAATTTGGAACAATTTTCTCTCGTTCATTGGCAAACCTGGAATTTGTCCTAGATGATCCTCTGATAGCCCCGGAGGATGACGCTACTATTGTTTTCACCTCTGGGACTACTGGACTTCCGAGTAAAACACTATTCCCTTTGCATCGGCGTCTTCGTTAATCTTTTATTTTTTTAGAAGGCGTACTGAGCTCCCAGCGAGCTTTCTTGACTATTATTTTCACAGTGAGTCTTGTTCTCTACGTCAGGCCCGGGTGCTTGCGTTCATTGATATCATTCAGAGCGCGTTTATCGCTGGTCGAGATGCTCTTCGGCGAGGCGAGCCTTTCCCGCCACCACCTGACGTGGGTCCTCAGAAAGGTGCTCTACTATCAACCCCGCTCTTCCATGTCACGGGTACAGCGGTAACGGTGAGGTGGTGCACTTTTATTAGAGACCATATTTGACATTTTCTCAGTTAAACGCCACAATGCACGGTTACAAACTGGTCTTACTGAGAAAATGGGACGTGCCGGAAGGTGCGTCTTTCATTCTCACATATGTCCTTGAAAGCTGATTTCCTCTTTACAGCGGCAAGGTAGACCATGTGCGTTCACTGTATTCTGAAGTAATTGACATAGGCTGTGCTATCAGGTTATGTAGGGAAGAGAATGTCAAGACTCTCGGCGGGTTTGATGCATTATTATCTTCCATTGTCACTCTTTAATCGTCTTCTAGCATCCCATTCATGTTAACGGATTTAGAAAGTCATTTGGCTGGATTCCCTATGGAGAGTATCACCGTAGGCGGGGCGCCTGTAGCTGGGTCTCTTGTTGTCAGATCGAAAGAAACCTTCCCTTCCGTCATCATGTATGTTTATTTTAGTGTTCGCACAGGCATCCTGATCCATTCCCAGGGCGAATGCGTATGGTCTCACTGAAACCAATTCGACATCCATCGGCCTTGGTGAGTGCTGCATGCCCATATTATTTGACTGCTCAACGAATGCCATTGCAGCTGGGGATGACTATTTGGCTCGGCCAGAAAGCAGGCTCGTGTTTATGTCTTTCACTGTCGAGCTCGTCTTGATATATTTTGGACCAGCGGGATACCACCTCCGGTCACAGAGTGCATTATAATGAAGAAGGATGTCGAGGCTGCGCCAGGCGAAGTTGGAGAGGTATGGGTTCGTGGTCCTGGTATCATGAAGAGATATTATGGTGATCGAGGTATGTACCCTCGTGTGACTTCACTAGTATGGTTGACAGTGATGATCACGTAGTGGCAACCGACAAGGTGAAGATTTACATCTCAGCTGCGATTGCAATACCAACAATTGGATCTAGGCGCTGACCCAAGATGGCTGGCTCCTGACAGGCGATTTGGGATATCGAGATGCTGAGGGATTTCTGTTTATTAAAGGGAGAATAAAAGACATCATCATCCGTGGTGGAGAGAACGTGGTAAGCTTGTCTTTTTAAATTTCACTCGCTATTAACAAGGAGGTTCTGCAGGATTGTGTTTCAATTGAGAGTGCATTACACACTGAACCAGGTGTATTGGAAGCGGCGGCGGTTGGGGTACCCGATAAGCGTCTGGGTGAACTTGTAGTCGCTGTCGTTACTCTTAAACCCTCATGGCGCGGAAAGGTGAAGGAGGAGAAGCTTTTGTCCCTTGTGAAGAAGCTGTAAGTTCTCTCAGAATTTGCCGTCGATGGTAATGACGTGGTATTTGTTCCCAGGTTACCTAAATTCGCCGTTCCCGTCATGATAATGGTGCAGGATGGCGGGTTCGGTGAGTTCTTGAATACCTTTCTCATGTATCGACTCCGAAACTGTTTCCAGTGCATACGCCTTCGGGAAAAATCGTGAAATCTACTCTTCGAATTGCCGCGCAGAAGGAATGGGAACGCCGGACGAGAAATTCTAATACGGCCAACTTGAAGCACAAACTATAACACTTATTCAGATTGATATTCTCTCTCTCCCCACAAGTATTTAGCGGAACATAACATATTCCTGAATCATAGTGTCTTATAGACATACCATCCCCGATGGTGAAAACGAACCTCAGGTCTGTTTGCCTCTTGACGGTATGCTAAGAATGTGCAGTAAATGTGACCGCCGGGTGGTCCAAGGTCGATAGCTGATAGCCAGCGATGCTCAGTTTATATCTCAAAGTTTGAGGCAGGGCTTGTCGTCAAGACTGGAGACCCAAATATTCCCCCCCCAATACCTAATGATATACCACAATTTGATATGACATCGCGCCTGATGCTTCCCTCCCTCCTGATGAAAGCATTCCTCTTCCAGAATCTGAGCTCCCATTTTTCTTCTTTGACAGCTGATTCTCGAGGTATATGGAATCCCATTGAACTGCTGCGCTGTTGAACGGCAAGAAAAGGCGGTAGATGCGTCGCCAACCATAATATCCCAGAATAACAATTCTGTTATGGATATCGGGTACCTACCAACTCAATCTGTGAGTCAACACATGCCTGTACTCAGGCTTCTCGGTCTTAGCAATGACTCGCTCATACTTTCTCTTACCTTCTTCTTTCTTCTTGTAGATACCGGAATATTATGGAACATTGTAGAAGATTACTGACTCGAAGCCTCTACTATATAAACACTCTCTGTACTATTAAGATAAACAATACAATTTCATCACTCTTCTATGTCTACTTACTGTGTGATTCCGATCAAGCATCTATGATCGGTTACGCCTAGCGCTTGTTAACACCTTTACGGATCCCTCTTGGTGGTTGGAACTCGGCTTACGGACATCCTCGCTCACATTTGGGTTTTACTCAAGTATTTATTACTTTGTGTATTACTCAAAATACCCTGATTCTTAACAAATTCTCAAAATGCCGACTCGGACCTTTCCCTTCCTACCGCCATCATTCCTTAGCCATCTTCGTAATGTTAACGTCTCGCTTACTTGCTTACCGCAATTAGAAAGGCTGGAAATTTGGCCTGCCTGTGAAAACGTTGTGTTGTCGTTGGTGTGGCGTCATCCTGATAAGTTTTCTTGGCCATATTTTGATATCGGCTTCGGTCTTGCCCGTGCAATACGGTCTACAACTGTCGTAAGAGAAGTTCATATCCACTCTTAGGCTTCTCAGATGTCGTTGTGATGGCCATTCCAAGCTTCCCTCGCGCTCCAGCCTCCAGATGCGGGGAGTATGAATTGTTGATGTGCTCGTGGTGCGTATCCATTTGCTGATTTTCCTTGAAAAGGAGATAATGGAATAGATATATCTGTACTATCTGGTAGTGTTGAGTAAGAAGGAGTTCAAGGTTCTGCTACGTTTGCTTACCCTCCTGGCTCGCTCAATATACTGCGGCCTGATTCCCAGCTCTCGTACGTGACTGTGTCGTGTGCAGGTATGTTTCTCTGGCAACCAGGAACGATAGAGAGTAAGTGACCGGCCTTCATCTAAATATATCTCTTTACTCATTGTGCGAACGCAAGAGGTTTTATCGGCCCCGTGAATGACGACATTTCTATACAGAAGAGCAATCAAGGCCTTCTATCCTGATTCTTCTTCATGACCGAGAGCTTCCCTGATAATTTTGTCGACAAGTGAATCTTAATCCCGCGGTCATGGGGGGTTTTATCACCTCCACTTACTACTAGTGCGCAAGTCGCCATCCGAATTCCGAGCTTATGGACATTGTAAATCTCATTTACAATGAAGAAAACTGCGGCCGACCTTCCATGGAACACACTCATGTCACTTCGAATAATCCACCAGGTGTCATAACACATTGACGTGCTTCTTATCCGTGATGCAGCGGAGAACGGGGTGGTCTATAAAATGAGAATCAGGATCGGTTTGACGGCGTGTCGAATCCCCCACAAACCACGGGCCACTATGCTAATCATTGACGCCCTTCCTCTTGTCCTCGTCACCCTGACTTTGATATACGTACTCTACAGACGGTTGACGAGGGTGTCTATATCAGATATCCCAGGACCCAAGTCTAAGTCGTTTTTGTTTGGTGCGCTTATTGGTAAATCTTGTGTATGCTAAAAATGTAATCTTGCGTCTCTGCAGGTAATATAACTGATCTTCTCCAAGCGCAAGCTGGAGAGGTAAGGCAGCTCTTTATCGCTGTGTCGGGTCCCTTATGCTCTCTTTAGGTAGACTTTAAATGGCAGAGAATGTACGGGGATGTTGTCAGAGTACGGGCTCCCCTCGGGGTGAGTGCGAGCTGTCCGCGCCGGCTTCTTGTTCTGAATGATCTGTATTTATAGGAAGACCGCCTTTTAATATCCGATCCCAAAGCGATACATTATGTGTATCACACTTCGAGCTACGCGTTTCCCAAGCCGCAGTCCCGTCGGCAAATATCTGGGATGATGTTTGGACGGGGAGTCGGGAATGTCGATGGTACGCGCAAAGCCAGGACGTACACATAAGGATGTAGTCACTGATCTTCCTTGTTAGGCGAGGATCACATCCGGCAGCGCAAAGTTATGAATCCAGCTTTTGGATTCCCGGAAGCCAAGTCATACATTCCTGTCTTTTCATCTTGCGCGGAGAAGGTACGTTTAGTGCTTGCATCTAAGGGTTTGACGTCTGATGCCGATCATCGGTAGATGGTCCAAAAGTGGATAGATCTCATCGCGGATGATAACGGACAGTCGACTGTCATTGAGGTTACGAACTGGTTGTCGCGTGCGACGCTGGATGCAATCGGAGAAGGTATGGTGTCGAGTCATCTTTGTCCACAAGTCCATTCTTACCTCATGGTGGAATAGCTGCCTTTGACTACCAATTCAATGCTCTTGATGAACCCAACAGTTTATTAGTCAAAGCGTACAGTAACGTCTTGTGCGTCTCCTCTCCATTTGGTCTTTATATCAGCTAGATTGACAATGTAATGCAGCTTCGATGTGTTTGGCATCCCATCCAACTTTGGCGTCCTGTATATGACGATCATGGACCACCTTCCATCCAGCGTCGTCGAGTTCATTCTGAATCATTTCCCTGCTGGAAGGATGGCACATGCAGCCCAGACAAAGGACCTCTCAACCGAGCTTTCGAAGCAACTCATCGCAGAGAAGAACAAGGGTGCGCTGTCAGGAAGGGAGAACCGGGATCTTATGAGTTTGCTCGGTGCGTCTTCTTGCGTGATACTCATACTACCTCTGACGGTTGCTTCTCAGTCAAAGCCCACAATTCTTCAGATCCCAAAGCTCAGCTCAAATTAGACGAGCTCCTTGCTGAAGTCAAGTGAGCACCGCAACATGTCTTACCCCCTCGATTGAGTATTGACTTTACGCTAGTGTAATCATCCTTGCTGGCCACGAAACTACGTCCAACACGATTGCTTTTATGCTCACAGAGCTATGCAAAAATCCCAAGATACAAGACAGACTACGTGCTGAGATACATTCAGCCGAGACACGATTACACGAGCGGGGTGAGATGAAATTTGGTCTAGCAGATTTTGAATCCATGCCGTACATGCTGGCAGTTCTGAAGGTACGCCTAAATGCCTTAGATCTTGAACCGAGGTGTTCATGTACATAACATTGTAGGAGACGCTGCGCTTCCATCCTGTGGCATACAACATCTTCAGGGTAGCCGGCCAAGATGATGTTATCCCACTCAGCTCTCCGATCACAACGACTTCAGGAAAGGTGCTTCATGAGTTGCCTATTCCCAAGGGTGTACAGATCATGTCGTCGGTTGCTGCTTGTAACCGGTCCGTAACTCCATTTTTCCGAGGAGCTTAAGCTTGAAGTTAAGTAGAAACAAGGAGATGTTCGGAGAAGACGCGGATATATTTAATCCAGATCGTTGGCTGCGAGAGTCTCAGAAGCAGAAGGTAGCACTGGGAGTATATGCAGGGTTGTAAGCGGATATATCATCTGCGCCATTCTCATCGGACTGAAGCGTCTTTGTTAGGTTCACGTTCTCAGGTGGACCGCGTTCCTGTATCGGTTGGAGATTCGCGTATGTCTTTTTGATGCTTCATTAGGCCTATGTTAATGTGACTCTTTCCAGAGTGATGGAATTACAAGCCATGATCGTGGCCATCATTAGTAAGTTTGAATTCAGTTTTGTTGATGGACATGGACCGGATAGAATCCGGAGAGAGTCGTGTTTTGCTATGACGCCGACGTCGGCAGGTGAGGTGGAGATGGGATCTAGGTTGCCATTGAGGGTTAAGTTGGCTTCGAGGAATGAGTGATGTTGGATAAGTATGACAGTATATGACATTCTCAATGAAAGGAATAATTTGTTTATTCTGAGGAACTATGAGGAGAGAAGTACAGGACTAGGGCTTCGCACCGTATCGTGTACGGTATACTGCCGTATAGAGGACGGCCGTCAACCATCAGAAACTTGGCCTTGACGGTACGGTGATGGTAACGGCCGTCCCATCAACGTTGACAAGGTTCATTGCATTCTCTGAGCTTTATGCCCCTGATTTTTCCGCCTTTTGTTCGTCTTTGACTACTCCCTGGACACCCTAGATCCGTATTCTTTAGGGAACGAAGTTCGGGGAGCCGACGATTCGCCACTTCGCAAGCCATATACAATGCATAGCCCTGCCGTGTATTATACACCTATCGGGACCGACCGCCGTTCCTTCCTAGCAACATGACCTATTCAAACAATTCAAGCTGTCTTTACCAAGGAGCTGGCCATACGTCGACGGAATACGCGCGTCCCTCAGAATGACCTTGCACCGGGGTATCCGAGCATCGGAGGGTAGGGTCGAGCGGAGCATTGCTGTTAGTGATTTGTGCTTGAAGCATAGTGGGGGCATTTACCGTGTGTCCGTTCGTTCACTCTGTGAGTGTGTACTTCGCTTTTTCGCGGCAGGATTTCTTATCAATTCTAGCTCACCTTCATCCTCCTTTTACGGCCCTTCTCGTCCAATATTCGCAGGCCCTGTATAACCTGGAAAACGATATCTCGTGTTGGAGTCGTGCTAGCACAAGGTGTGGCAGACCATGACGTATCCATTGCCTCGAGAGCCTGTCAGGACCGTCAATAATACTGAAGAGAAGAACAATGAGGATATCGGCCGTTCTTCGTAGACAAGCTATACGTTAACACAGAATGGCAGCCATAAATACACCACCTCGTGCGACGTGGACGCAACTAAGGAAGGTACGTCTTGATTCCTTATTTGCCTGTCCATCATTCTTATCTCTGGTTGACGTGGCTGCTTTTGATTGCCAAATTGATGCCTCGACGGTCTGCTCTGAAAGCAGAGAGCATACACGGATGTGCTGTGCGTCTCGTGTCCTTCTAAGCTATTTAGCAACACGCACAGAGCTAGGGCAGTTTCTGCGCGTTTAGCACGCCGCCGTTTTTCGGACATTTCTCTCCTGGTCGGGCAACACACAGCGTAGCCATAGCGAAAGATCTCACATCTAGGCCTTCGAAGCAGTTTACTGTTGAGAAGGGCGGGGATACAGTGTTGGGAGGAGGAAACCGTGACTGTATGAGTTTTCCCTGTATGTTTTTCCCCTCTATAGTTCTCTTACCCGTTTCATCTGATGTTTTGTAGCCAAACGCCACGATTCTTCGGATTCCAAACCTCACGAATTCATAGTTGACTTTGCGTGAGGTATGATCGGCAGAGAAACGGCTACACGAGCAGGCAGGACGAGATTAAGCTTTGCGGGCTACAATGGCGCTGTGCTGCCGAAGGTATGTTCCAACGATTTCTAGCTTGTACTGAGGTGCTAATACACTTTGTTGTAGGAGACGTTCCCTTTCATCATAGCATCTTAGGGAAGCTGGCGAAAACTGAGGTCTCCCCAGAGAGCTCACCAATTACGGCAACATCCTTCAGGCATGTAGATCATGTCCCCACCCGCCCTGACCCGAGTTTGGCTCCTTTACAGAAACACGAGGTCTTTCAAAGAAGGTACATCCATCAATTCAGTGACCACCATGACTGTCACTTGGAAGAAGAGGAGTATATACGGGATTGTAGGTGACAGCGTCGTCTTTCTGTCTTCGCCGTATTGAAGAATCATCGTTAGGTTCATAGTCTCGCTTGGTGTACGTATCGTCCGTCTTTCGCTGTTTCTTCATGTTGATGAAGCCCATTACAGGTCATGGAACTACAGGTGGTTTTGCGGCACTTGTGGGCGCCTTCCAATTCGCCTTCGTTGGGCAAGATGGGCCTGAGGAGGTTGATCGAGAGCCAAATTTGCCTGGAGGTGTGGTCGAACGTCTATTGAATATACGTATACATTTAAAGGCCTAATCAGCCGCTGTAATCATGTAGTTGAAATGAGACAGAAGGATAGCCGTTGAACGTAACGAGGAAGCGGGAGACGAGAATGAGATAGGATGTGGCTGTGCTACACCTTTTCTTTGGTCCTCGACCACCACCACCCATTCGACGGTGATCCCCGATGCACTCGCTATGTACGGTGCTCGTGCTCAATCTCTAGGCCTATTGGTGAACCATCGACCGGCCGTCCGCCAGCTCATTGCTCGCCATTTCGCGTCGCGCACACGCTGTAAAAGGATTGGTGTCGCTTCTTCTACTATCACAGTCGGACCCGTGCCTCTTGGCTATATGGTGCGTGCCTTCACCCTGCAGGAAAATGTCGATTTGACGCTGTAGAATTCAGCTCCGTGTTTCGTAGGGAAAATACAGGGCTCGGTATCGGTCACAAGACACGCTATCCAAAGCTCCAGCTTCAATCAATGACCAGCCGGACTCGGAGACCCGCAGGACTGTGGATATCTTTGCATTTGTATGTGATTCCGGCCTCTATCCAGGGCTCCGTTTCACCATCCGCTAGTAGCGCTTAATGTTGGATACCTTTTCATCTCGAAGACGGCCGGTGACAATTTGTCAAGCGATATTTCAAGAGCACGAAACTCAACGTTGGCAAATTGAACAGGAAGACGTAACCAGCGACGGGTCAAGGTCTGTTTTTGAGCTTTATACCATCCTTGGTTCGTGCTCTAACCAACTAGTAAACCTAGAAATGATCCAAGTCTTGTGAATATATGAGAATAGGGTCGAATAGAGGAATTGGATGGGCTTGAAGAATAGCAAGTGTTCTCTGTGACAGACGGCCGAGGGATTGTGATGCTTTCTGGAAGTGGTGAGTTTGCGTGGTTTTTCCTCTGCTTGGTTCCGGGTTTGCTTATCAACTCTAGCTCACCTTCCTTCGCCTCGCCATGGCTGTCCTCTAGTTTCAGTCTACTTTCGGCAGTTCTTATTTGCCCAAATCTGTGCCGGCTCGTCCTATTCCCTCTTGCCGGTTACGAAGCAAGCCTGTCCTTTCGCACCTCGCTGCCGTTTTGTGTGCCTATACGCCTGGCTTAGCTACCCGCGGGTGCTGTAAAAGGCTGCGACGAAGGGCATACAGTAACTACCAAGGTGCTCCTTAGCCGTCAACGATTGGAAGAGACGGTCCATTGGTAGCGGAGGCATCATTGTTTGCAGGATGGATCGGAAGTATAGCACGCGAGTGCCGTGGCAAAATCTCTATCTGTCGAAAAAACCTGTAAGCGCACTTTGGTGTTTCTTGGGTCCTTGGAATGCTCATCACTTCTAGCTTCCACTCTTCTACGACCCTGCTCGCTCATCAGAAACGACACCAGGTCTGTTTCAATGATACGCAGGGCCTCGACTTCATGGTTGAGGAAAGGCACAAGAGGGCTGCAAAGAGGTGGGCTGAAGAAGAGATCCGGTACGTGGTGTCTTCATTTCGAGACTCCTGCTGATATATGGTCCTCCAGATATCTGTAGTACGACATTCCGTGGAAGGTTCTCCATCGATATCAATCCTCTCAACGCAGATACGGCGCCAAGGGCCCCTCAAAAAGCAGGCGATTGAAGGGAGAATGGACGAGCTACACGACAATACTGGATAACGGCGCATAGATACACCATCTTGTGCGATGTTGGATGTGATTGGACTGGGTATGTCCTGAGTCTTTGTTGCCGCGCCGATGCTAACCTTTCGTTGTGGTAGTTGCTGCACCTTACTGAGCTGTGCGCAGCCTCGATAGGCCCAGCATTCGCGTCCGGTCGTACCTCAAGCACCTTCTTGTTCAATTTGAAACGTAACTCCGAGGGAAGGATCATCACGCAGCCGATCGCTTCAACAATCACGATAAACTGCGCGTCGAGATACGGTTATACTAGCACGATTAGGCAGGACGAAATTCAGTCTTAAGGATTGCAATTTCATCGCGCCGTGTATGTTGGACAGCCAAGATGGCGTTCTTCCGCTAAGCTGTACATGTCCCACGCCGAGAAGTCGTCGAAAGCTGGGATTCGAGTTCAATCCTCTGTCTCAGACCCCGCGCGCATCATACCACACATCCCCCCAAGCGTGCTGGTGATGGCCGGTCAATCAAAGAGGAGAAACTCTACCTAGCTATAGTTAAGGTGGATATACGCGCCGACCGTTCTGGTGGTTCCCGGTTCCGCTGTCCATCCGGAACGTAACCTTTCGCATTTCGCAGCCTTTCCGCGAACCGTCTTCTATTGCAGAGGAGCACAGAATCTACCTTGAATGTTTGGAGCTGTATTTCTGGACCTCGAGAAACCGACAAATCTCTCGCTGGGAACTCTAGATAGTTTGTTAACTTCAGAATCCTTATACCTTGGAAGCTCACCTTTCATCTATTCAAGCCGCCATTACTTTGTTACACATCTTAGCAGGACAGCGACGGTGCTCGAGATGTCCATCGATACTTATGCAAAGGAATCTACTGTGCGTTGATGGCGTGATGCTATGACGGCTGCGGGACCGCCGTCCAAAGGAGAATGAAGCCTTGTGCGCTCAAGATAGGGGCGAGTGAGCTGGGGGTTCTTCTCAGGACGTTGGATCATCGTGCATACACTCCACTGCGCAGGAATAATTGGAGACTATTTACACTGTGGCTGTATGTCGGGCGTCAATGTATGACAGGGTCGTAACTTGAGTACGTCCCCATATACCTACTGTAGCTACTGGATTTGACCCAAGCGAGGATCACCGTATCTCTGTTACTCACTAAGGACTTAATTATCGTACTTATCAAAGTCTCGACTATCTAAAAATTTAGGCTCAGGACCAGCCATACATATGCATCCCAACTTCGCTGCACTTGTCGCTTTAGTGAGCGGGGAGGATGGGGATGGGCTAGAGACCACAACGTTAGAACAACACCAGATATTTTGACTGAGACGACGAGCAGAAACGAGCTGGACATCCAAATCAGAACCAGTAAAATTTCGTAGCAAGGAACACAATTCTATTCTTTTAGAGTCATATTGATTCCATGAACCGGATTGAAAAGGAACGTTCTGTTGTACTAACCGCTTCCCGAAAGGCTTCTTGTTCATCCTGACCAAATCTGTTCTTCTCTTCGGCCGTACTTACAATCGTTTCTACCAATTCGATATTTGCATCCCACGCTTCCTCAGAACATCAACTCAAGAAAGTGTATCTGGCCTGGGCTCGCCTCCCATTCGGATATAACCGCAGACTTCAACGCTCGCCCCCCAAGCATATCCATGATGGCGCCCTCATCCGCATGGCCGAACCAGACGAGCTGTAAGTGCTCTAGAGCATGCAGGATCTCCGGTCCTGGACGGCCGAGTTCTTGGATGAATTCCGGGGTAATCAGATGTGAATGCATCCGTTCGACGATAGATAATCGCTCCAGTTGCGGAACTATACGAAGGAGTGAGAGGGCTTTGGTGTAGTTGATGATGATAGTGGTAAGAATAAGCTCTGTGAGGGGTGAATGTGTGAGGTCGGGAATGCTTCTGATGTCAACAGTGTATGCGGATGGATCTAGTGGCTCAGAGCAAATGACCTCTAGAGAAGCGAGGTGCGGTATTTTTGATATGTTGGGGTAATTAGTATCAAAGTCGAACGCCCGCGTTAGATTCGTGTTTGTATCATGGACAATAAGCTTGCGGATAGGTATATCAATGAGGCTGGGACTATAGAAGGCCAGTCGGCACTTTTGTAGGGTAGCAGTCGCGATGTTAGGAAACTTGTCTAGCAATGAGGAGTACTGCTTATAGTTGGCAAGGTGAAGGTTGTTAATTTGATTGTGTGGTAGAAAAAAAGGAATATCAGACAATCCTTTCATCGGGAGACGAAGGGTGTGTAACTTTGGGGTCCATTCGAACAGGTAGGATAGGCGTCCATGAAACGGGTAACGAAAAATATGATAAAGGATATCCGGAGAGCTCAAGGCATTCCAGTTCAGGAAGCTCCAAGGGCCGCACATATCCTGCATTGTCGAATGATTCGGAATTAAATTCAATGGCGATGCGCTTCAAGCGCCGCGGGTTTATGGTAACATTGACAGGGTAGAACAATACATCAAAAGGATTCTGCAACTGGTCAGGATGACCCACAGCAGAGACTTGGAGGTTTGACGGAAGGCCCCCAGAGCGCTCTTGACACTAGGCTGAGATGTTTTTGAAGTGAGGAGGAATAATCTCGCGATCAGCACCGGCAAATATGGATGTCCACAGTTGAGGGGATGATAGGCAGATGCTACGCCAATAGAAGCAAACGGAGGAGAGGCAGAAGGGCGTCGTTGATATGAGTGACATGTCGTCATGCTTAGGAAACGGGTTGTATGAAACAGAGACACAGATGCGTTCAAATATATCTTGGGGGACATCACGAGGAACCCTGCGAAGGGGCGCCAGAAGGACTTCTGATGTTTGGATGCAATCACTGAGAGATTGCCGAATACCTTGAAGCTTCTCTATAGTGGATTTCATCCGGGAAATTTCGGCGTCATATTTGTGGATGTCATTCTGCCAACCAACGATGGCGTTGGAACAGAGATCTGCGTCTGATTCGCTGATCTGAGCTCCGGAACGCAGGTACGTGTTGATATCAAGAGGAAAAGAGAGCGCTTGAGCACCCAGCGCATGGTCACAGTGATCGCAGAGCGTTATACCCTGCGGCATGGTATCGGTATTGACACTGTTGCGTCTGGATACAGGAATAGAAAAGGCTAGCCGTCAAAGATATAATCAAATACGCTCGATGGTGAGCTTACGACACTACTTGTTGTATGAAGAGGTATTGTTGGAGGCAAAGAAGAAATTCGTTCGAGCAAAGGTTTGAAAATGGAAGATGATCAGACCAAAATTGGCGTGACTGTAGTAGGCTACTATACTGTAAGGACAGAAATTTGTTGAGTTAAAGTTAAAGATGATAACTTACCTGGCCTCCAACGTGTGATTGTCGCAGAGATTGTAGACAGTAAGAAACCAACTGAGACGTGGCTGTACGGTATGAATCCCGTATTCCTTATTGGGACGCTGCCGGTATTACCGGTGACCAAAGACGATGACGACGACGCAGATGCAGCTCGAAAGGTATGAAGTGATGATAACCTAAACTAGGATCATTGAGGATGACCCGCCATTGTTCATCAAAGCAACCGGCTTGGGTATGCAATGTTTCCCAATCCTTGGAGATTGTCAGAAAGGTATCCAGTGGACCATGGTCTTTCACTCACGCTGTCGTCTTGTTCCTGCTGGTGAATTCATGCTTGTTTGGCTAGATAATTTGCTATGAACTGAAACTGGCGAATGTTTCAGCAGTTTAAACCTTAACACAAGCATCGTGCTACGGACGTTGATCAATGCAAATGGACCGATAGATAGGTAATGCCCTACTATTCGAAGAAAGAAGCGGAGTACCCCTTTCACACTTGATTCATGCGCCACGACTTCATACAGATGCCGTTCAATGCTAGCGCTTTCTGAAAGTAAATGAGCTAAACCAAATAGAGAAGCGCTGTAAACTAACTGTGGAATATAAGAGCCAGAAAATTCGGTGGCGTGCATACACCGCATATTGGCGTGAGTAGATAACGATAAATAACGCGGGTCGACTTACTCCTGAAACTCCACCCAGATAATCTGAAATGTCATGCGCTAGTTGGACCATGTTCGACCAGAGCGTACCCTCAAATCGACCGATGTATTCACGATACTCTCGGCTAAATCTCGCCGGTGGTTTCTATTGTTCGCGGCTTTCTGCGGGACTCGTTGGGAAAGAGACAAACGAAAAGAAATGTTACAGCACACCTGGATGACCTCAACGACGATTGCCACCAACTGTGCAACACCTTTGAAAAAAGGAAAGGGAGCCATCTCTCCTGCAGCGGCGGTAAGTCTTGGAGCCTGAAGGCATGAATCGACGTCGAGGTAACGAAGTATGATGATGGTAGTAGTAGAACGAATAGCAACAACTATTATCATCGACCTGCCCCTGTCCATGTTTGTTGTTTCTCAGGCTACGAGGCACTGTTGTTTGTGACTCTATCAGATTTGTAACTCACTCTCATCATGTCAAGCAATCAAAGCTAATGGCGCTGAAGCCGGCCGTCAACGTGAAGAGTCGTCTAATCGATATTCGCTAGCTATCTTCGAGCTGGTAAGAGGTATTTGACATTCGGGCGCTGTGCAAATACAAGATAGTTAGGAATAGCGTACATACTGTAGCGCCAACCAGGTACAGGATGAAGGGTTCGGTGACCAACGCTGACATACGAAGTCGGACCAGCTATTATATAAGTAGCTTGGGCGAACTGGCTACGAGAGAAATTGGTAGATGCCGGGACCAAAGTTCCATGGGTTCTTTGAAGGTATATTTCTTGATATGAGCAAAAACATGACAGGTCCGGGAACGAGTACCTGTCATATGAAACAGTCCTGCGTGCATGGGTTCCCTCCAGTTATGGGAGAGGAGTGAGCTTACAAGAACCGGTAGTGGCTAATGGCACTTACTGTTTCCTCGTAAAAGGAGGGTCAAATGATACTAGGAAGTACGGGGCGACTCTAGATGGATGTGTCAGCAAAAGCACACAGGAACAGAGGGAAATACTGTGCCAAGACCAGCCGACACGCGCATCCAAGCAATCAGGAGTGTGTAGCGGTTAATCCGGTTGCATGGGGAAATTTGAGCGGTGTATATGAGGTGGAACGAAGACTGGGCCGAACGAAAAAGAGTAACATGGCGAGGTTTCATGGGATGCTTCGGACAATACACGCCATGCTGCTGCCATGGGCGAACTATGGTACCATAGTCCGTTGACTAGCGGAAGAATCCAGATTGAGTTCCATAACGCGTGTTTCGCGTTCTTGATCACATAAAATACATCCGCGTAGGAGAACCGGATCACAGATCGCGTCTGCCTGATGACTAAAGCGAATGCGAGATGCCGTCAGTCTCGGGATATCGGAGAATCACTAATACGGACCAAACGTTCCGCGACCTAGAAATGACAACATAAAGACGGGAGATTATTCTCTTCTTTACTCGTCCGACCATGGCAGAACCACTTCGCCTGGGATTTATCGGCTTATCTACCAAAGGATGGGCGTCTACGCATCTCGTGCCGCCGCTTCTCGCACCGCCTCTCTCGTCGCACTACAAGCTTCTTGCTGTATCCACCACGAACCCCACATCCGCAGAGGCAAGCGCAGCGAAGTATTCCACCCCCAACACAGCGGTCAAGGCATATCACACCCCCGAATCCATCACATCTGACCCTGACCTCGACATAGTCGCCGTGTCAGTGAAGACACCTAATCATCTCCAGAACGCCACCAAGGTCATCGAGGCTGGGAAAGATCTCTTCATCGAGTGGCCGGCTGGAAGGGGATTGAAGGAGACAAGACTCCTCGCCGAGTTAGCGAGAGCGAAGGGTATTCGGACGATTGTTGGTCTTCAGGCGAGACAGAGTGCGCTATTTCGCAAGGTGAAGAAACTGGTCGAAGAAGGGGAAATCGGAGATGTCTTGTCCACGAGCATGGTACGTACACCCTCGGTATCTCAGACAGCTCCCTCCTCATTAAACGTAGACATCACGAATACCCGGTCCACATGCGCCATGGGGACCAACGGTATCTATAGGAAACGAATACTTGTTGAAGAAGGATAACGGCGCAACACTTCTTGATATCCCTGGAGGCCACTTTTTGGAAGCATTCACGTATATTCTTGGACCAGTTGACACCGTATCCGCGACTGCAGTCGTCCAACACGCTTCATCCCGAGTAGTCGACCTCGACGGCACGCCCACCGGTGATGTCGTCCTCGCTGATACTCCCTCGCAGGTAGCCGTATCTGGAACGCTGAAGAGCGGTGCGGTGCTAAGCTTGCACTGGCGTGCAGGCCTCGATACGCCGTCGAATGTGAAGGCGGCGACTCCGCTTCTATGGGTAATTGACGGGACGAAGGGGAGCATAAGGATCGAGAGCGATCATCCCTGGGCAGCTCTGGTGGAGATGTGCGAGCCTACAAAGCTTTGGGTCAATGACGAGGAGGTGAAGGTCGAGGGTGACGGCAAGACGAACGAGGGTAGAGCATGGGAGGAATATTTGAAGGGTGAAGGCGCAGGAGATTATGCCGACTTGCAGCATGCCGTTAAGATCAAGAGTATCGTTGACGCAATTTGGAGGAGTGCTGAGGGAGGTGTAAAGGTTAGCCTGTAAACGTCGAAAGGAAAAGGCCAGACGACGCACCAATGACGATCAACGTACGATGTATAACGGAATCAAATTCCTTGCATTTCTTTGCGCAATTTGCGCTGGACACAGTATCATCACATTTCCAGGGTCGGAAGTCATAGGTGCAACTTTTGCTGTGTTGCTGCGAAGGTGACTGCCCTGGGACTGACTGAGAATATCCCACCTAGCTGATGACGGAATTCCCATATGATCTAGGAATATCAGATAGTCCGTCAACACACCACGGTACGCGATCTTGCCGTCCCATCGTAGGATAACATTGTCTGTCGTCGGCGTCTACGATATATAGAATGAGGTTCTTGGCAATCGATACTGGGCCTAACGGCAGTCAAGACATTAGAACTGCAGTTGTAGAGCATTCACTCTGACGTCACATTCGTGAGGGAAATGTGAGACTTCGAAGCAAAGGAGGTGAGATGGCGGTACGAGCACGAACGGTAAGCGGCGACATCCTCTGTCGAAGTGGTCGCTCGGGTAATCTCGTCATCATGGTAAATGCGACCTGCTAGTAGTCGAGAAAAACTGTCTGACAAATGTGCTGTGGCTTAGCTGAAGAGGTCGCACATTAGGTATGGCATAGCAGCAAGATATAAGGACATACCCCAGCACTGTTAGCTTTTTGTAAGCATAGCTTACAACGACGACACCGAACGCACGCATATAGCACCGCAGGACCCACGCGGGAACAGATCGGACAGCTCGGCATGACCAGCAAGATATATATAGATTATATATATATACGTCGACACGTAGGTAGCCTTACTATCTTTCTCTCTTCTTCCTCCCCTCTCACTTTCACGCTGCTTTCCTACTTACCGCCTGTACGCTTGTCTTCACAATATACCCCGTTCCCGTTCTCTTGGATCTCGTAAGTCATTCCAGTGAGGCTGCCTCTACAGGAGCAGCCTTTCACTTTTTTTTTGAACATCGAACGGGGCGCTAACCGAACGTAGAACTCTTCGAACTCGCCCTTCGCTATCTTTTGAACTCGAATACCTCGTCCTTTGATCCCTTTGAACTCGCTCTTCGCTAGTACTTTTGAACTCGAACCGCTGGCAGAATTCTCGCCCGTTGATCCCTCAAAATTCGAACCAAACGTTGTACATCATTTGAACCTCTCTCAAATACGACAACGTGGACTCCTTTCCCAAACTTACCATGGCTACCATGTCCTACACTTCCCACAAAGGCGAGGCCCATGTTGGTGCCCTTCCTGTTAGTTCGCCTGACAGCGATTCTTCTCCCCTCGCTGAAGCACATTTGCTCTGGCATTGCACCCTCTCAGACCATAACTTGTCCTCTGATCTCGCCCGTGTCCCTGTTACGGCTATGCTTGACATTGGTTCACCCTTTGTCCTTATCAGACCGGAGATCGTGATTCAATCGGGACTTCGAAAACGCCGTCTACATACACCGATAACAATTGATACTGCCCTGCCATCTGCTTCGTCTAAGTCTGCTTTGACTGAGTATGTTTTACTACAGCTCCACGACGCTGATAACTTGTTTTCCGCTCGATCTACACGTGCCATTATAGCTCCAGGACTTTGTACGGATATCATTCTCGGCCTGCCATTCTTATCCTATAACGATATTACTATCAGCTCCGCTCGTAGGTCTGCGATACATGAACCGTCTGGCTTTGACCTGTTACACCCTGTTCGTCCACCACCGCCACCACCTCCTCGTCCTAGCTTGAAAGATTCATTGTTAACTACACGCAAAAATATTTCTGCACTTCGTACTGAACTTACCACACGTTGTAAATCCATACGTGATTCAATTGATGCTCGCTGTGAGCCCATCAAACCTTTCGATATTATTGCTGCCATCCGTGAAAGAATTGAATGCTTAGCATTGATTGATCATTGCAGCAAACTAGAGATTGACGTTAAGAAGACATACAAGGACATATTCCAACCTTTGCCACATGTCGATGAAATGCCTGACAAAGTTACCTGTAAGATTGAACTCAAAAACGCTGAGAAAACAATCACTTCCCGTTCGTATGCCTGTCCTCGAAAATTCCGCGCCGCTTGGCAGACGTTGATCAAACAGCACTTGGATGCGGGAAGGATTCGTGAATCTTCTTCTCCTCATGCGTCCCCTGCATTCCTCATCCCTAAGCCTGATACAACTGTGCTCCCTCGTTGGGTAAATGATTACCGTGAACTGAATGCAAACATTGTAACCGATAAATATCCGCTACACCGCATTGATGACATACTTGCTGATGCTGGTAATGGTAAAATTTGGAGTAAGCTCGATATGACCGACAGCTTCTTCCATACTCGGATGCACCCAGACAGTATTCCCCTTACAGCGGTGTCTACACCCTTTGGCTTGTACGAATGGACAGTAATGCCACAAGGAATGAAGAACTCGCCCTCAGTACATCAGAGACGTGTTAACGATGCACTGCGCGATCACATCGGAAAGATCTGCCACATCTATCTTGATGATATCATCATTTGGTCCCAGTCACTTGAAGAACATCAAGAACATGTCCGCCTGATACTCGAATGTCTACGTAAAGAGAAGTTGTACTGCAATGCTAAGAAATCAGAGTTCTTTCGCTATGAACTGAAGTTCCTCGGTCACAAAATTTCCATCAAAGGCATTGAGCCTGATAATTCCAAGGTCGTTCGCATATTAAACTGGGCTGTACCCAAAACTGCTGGTGACGTTAGAGCCTTCTTAGGCCTTGTGCGGTATTTGGCTACTTTCTTGCAGAACCTGGCTGAGTTCACTGCTGTCTTGACGCCTTTGACTGGGGTCAAGAACAATATTCCTGTCAAGTGGACGGATGAGCATCAGACTGCTTTTGATGCAATCAAGAAGCTCGTTGTTTTGGCTGATTGCCTTACAGTTATTGACCACCTGAACCCTGGGGAGAACAAAATTTTTGTCACCACTGATGCTAGCGACAAACGAACTGGTGCTGTATTGTCTTGGGGTCCCACTTGGGAAACAGCAAGGCCTGTGGCTTATGATTCGATGCAACTGAAAGGTGCTCAGCTGCACTACCCTGTGCATGAAAAGGAGCTTCTTGGAATTGTTCGTGCCTTAAAGAAATGGCGTGCTGACCTCCTTGGCAACCAGTTCCAAGTTTTCACAGATCATCGTACTCTTGAGAACTTTCAGACCCAGAAGGCCTTATCATGATGGCAGGCTCGTTGGATGGAAGAGATGGCACAGTTTGACATGACCATCAATTATATTCGTGGCGAGGACAATACTGTTGCCGATGCTCTCTCTCGACTACCAGACAACCCTGCAGAAATTGTCACTGACATTGACCCTTCAGAGATTGACTGTTGGAAATCTTGGCTTGAGGCTGGTCATTCCCCTGTTCCCATTAATGTTGCTCCCCTCATGCAATCCAAGCTCCTGATTGCAGCGGATGAGAAGATCCTGAAGGAAATACGTGCTGGATACCTCACTGACGACTTTTGCAAGAAATTTGTTTTGGGTGAAAAGATATTACCGAATGTACAGAATGTCAATGACCTGTGGTACATTGGTGACCGACTGCTTATTCCTCGTTCTGGCAATGTACGCGAACAACTCTTCCGCCTTGCACATGACTCCTTGGGCCATTTTGGAGCAGATAAGGCTTACGGTGCTCTACGTGATGGTTACTACTGGCCAAATATGCGTCGTGATCTCGAGAACTCTTATATCCCTTCATGTGAGGCATGCCAGCGCAATAAGTCTAGAACGACAAAGGTCCCTGGCCCTCTTCACCCGTTACCTGTACCCGATAAGTGTGGAGACAGCGTGGCCATCGATTTTGTTGGCCCCCTACCAGAGGATTCTGGATTTAATTGTTTGGCAACATTCACAGATCGATTAGGCGCTGATGTACGTATCGTACCTTGCCGTACGAACCTCTCTGCGGAAGGGATGGCACAACTTTTCTTCGACAATTGGTATTGCAAAAATGGGTTACCCCTCGAAATCATATCAGATCGTGATAAACTGTTCATTTCAAAGTTCTGGCGTGCGCTTCACAAACTTACCGGTGTCAAACTTGCTATGTCCTCTTCTTTTCATCCTGAAACAGACGGATCGTCTGAGCGCTCTAATAAAACGATTATACAGTCCATCCGTTACCATGTCGATCGTGCTCAGAAGGGCTGGGTTGCGGCCCTCCCAAGGATACGTTTTAATATGATGAACACTATAAACTCGTCCACTGGATTCTCTGGTTTCCACTTGCATTTGGGCCGTTCGCCTCGTTTAATTCCACCCTTGGTACCACTTTCTTTCCCGACGACGATCCCTGAGGAGGATATTCGTGCTGCAGAACTGATTGCAAAACTTCTACTCGATACTCAGACAGCGGCTGACAACCTGATCTCTGCAAAGGTAAACATGGCTCATCAAGCGAACCGCCATCGTACTCCTGATTTTAAGCCAGTCATTGGAGACCGTGTACTACTGAATACTTTCCATCGTAGACGAGACTACGCACAGAGCCAATCAGACAGAGTGGCCAAATTCATGCCCAGATTTGACAGTCCTTACTACGTTACCCATGCTAACCACGATCTGTCTTCGTACACTCTAGATATGCCCAACTCTCCCTCTCGCTTCAACATGTTCCATGTCTCCAAGTTATGACAATATTTGGAGAACGACCCTGGTCTCTTTCCTCATCGAGATGCGCCCCGGCCTGCTCCTGTAGTAACAGAAGATGGGATGGAGGAACAACTAATTGATAAGATTGTGGATGAACGACGCCGTGGCCGCGGTTTCCAATACCTTGTACACTGGGTCGGGTTCCCTGACTCACACGACGAATGGTTGCCTCGACGCGAACTTGAAGACTGCGAAGCTCTTGATGTCTGGCTCCGCGAGAAATCTCGCTTCGACCCTGCTAGTACCGCCGCTCTTCTCGGGGATGGGGAGAGTGTAAGCATAGCTTACAACGACGACACCGAACGCACGCATATAGCACCGCAGGACCCACGCGGGAACAGATCGGACAGCTCGGCATGACCAGCAAGATATATATAGATTATATATATATACGTCGACACGTAGGTAGCCTTACTATCTTTCTCTCTTCTTCCTCCCCTCTCACTTTCACGCTGCTTTCCTACTTACCGCCTGTATGCTTGTCTTCACAATATACCCCATTCCTGTTCTCTTGGATCTCGTAAGTCATTCCAGTGAGGCTGCCTCTACAGGAGCAGCCTTTCACTTTTGCATCGAACTGGCAACCACTGCCTGAATAGACTGGGCTCAAAAGCGGAATATATGCGCGATATTCCGACCTCCTTGGTGCAAACACTATCATGGCAAAGATTTCTGTTGTTCTTCAAATCATGAACGAGCCTTCGCCGCGACTAAAAATCTAAAGCATTAAATATTAATGCCAGAGATTTGTCCGTTAAGAGAAGGAAACAAACTGACAGATGTCGCCTCTTAATCATTTTGAGCAGGGAGGTTCAAATGCAAGGCAGAACCTAGACTTTGACGCTTAAATCAGGTGTGATGCATGAAAGTTTAGCGAAGCCATGGGAAAGGCTTGGCATGTTGGGGTTGAAGAGAAATGCATCGGCCCGACTACCCGGCTTCCGGATTCGGCCTTCTTACAGCCACTTAAGGTTATGCCGCCTCCCTCCATAATATTCCTTAGCTGATAATACTCAAGCTACGCAGTGGGGGTACATCTCAGAATCTTCCATTCGGCGATTCTCCACTGAAATTCACTGTACCAGTGTCGAAGGCTAACACCCGGAGCTCCTTTCATGGAAGTGTATGTTGCAATATCGAAAAACATGCATGCTTATACCAGATCTTCTCGAACAGACTGAAGCTCTCCCATGTTGATCTGGTCCAGGACCCAATCAAGAGCATCACTCCACCCTCCATCCTCACGGAAAGCGGCATCGAGCGTCCCAGTATTCGCGTTTTAGTTCTACCTCCTTTTTATCTTGTCCTACTCTGAGTACCAGGGCCATATCCTTCATTCGCTTGTATACGTTCTCCACTCATCATCGTAGTATCACTATTTCTGAGCCATGGCACTTCAAGACTCAGCGAAAGGTCTTACACTGAACGTTACAGGACTAACCATGGCATCGCGCAACTTGATTTCTTCCTGCTTCGTGATGTATATTCAGCCGGATATTTTCTCAGCTGAAAACTGGAGACTCTCCCATCATCCACGGATTTATTGACCGACGACCAAGTCAAAGCGCTCATTGATGCAGCAGCAAGCTACCACGATGCGGTGGGAATCAATATTAGACGCAACCCAGGCATCAGCTGGATGCATGTCACCGCATGGAAAATTCTCTAGACGCTGTCGTACCCAGATGCAATTCTCACAAATCGTACGTGAAGACATACGTTGCCTCGCGGTCGACTTCCATCCACATTCCAAAGGTGCAGCGCGCAAGCAAGAATCTTTGCCAGGACATTATTCATTATGGCTTGTGGTGGATTTTATCGACAGCAATGAGCTGGTGCGGTCACTCGCGGACTATAAGGAGACTGCGGAAATATGTCCGGGAACTGCACCAGATCCTATTCCCAGAGCCGACGTTGCAGGCCCGTTTGATTACGGTGACAAGGCTTAGCTTGCAGCGGATATTATTTTTTTACCGAAAACGGAACAGGGCCGTTCGAATCATACAGCGCTATGACGGACTGGTTCGATCAGCGCCGCTGCTAGGCTCTCCTCGTAGATCTGCTTATGAACTATGGGAGTTACAAACAGCACTTGTATCCCACGTTCCATGTTTCACACTCTCTTGTCGCGGACCGTATGGTCCTCAATATGCGCAATATTATCGCGGACGGGAGAGGTGATGTGTGGTCAGTCGACTGGGGCGTGTCCGGCGCATTCCCTTTTGCGGTTTGAGTACACGAACATGGTTTTTCTGCAAAAGCAGCCATAAAGCAATGGCGTTTTCCAAAATTATGGCTGTTCTTTGCATCTCTATCGCTGGCAATTATCAATTGTACCAGGCAGAGTACCTTCGTCGTCTGCAATCTCAGTATTGTTTGAGGTAAGTACTCTTTCGGGGGGACCCAACCACCGTGATATGGCAACGTCATTGAGTCTCCGACTGACACAAGCAAGGGAAAAGAAAGTCCCTTTTGGTGATAACAATTGCGAGAAGTTCAGTAGGAAGACCAGCGAGAGAGTTGGGCGCTAGTTCGAAATAGTCTCCCTGTTCAGAACGTTCATTCTGCGCCCCTTGAGGTGAGAGACTCGAATTTGTTGTCCATTGCCGAGGTAACATTCAAACATAACCACTCCGTGGCATCTGACTTTGAAAAAAAACTTCTCTCTTACTATGATAACGGCAGGGAGGTATCCATTATTCCGTGCCCTCTCATTGTCAATCTGATTAAAATCGTCTGCGGCTACTGCCCAAAAATCCTCTTTTAGCCGACCTCTTCTTGGGCGGTATGATTACTTGCCATGCGAACTCTTCCGGATAAACGACTCAAACCGGGTTACTTTACGGGACTACAAGAAACAGATTGAGTTGGAAAACACTGCCTACGCTCTGCGTATACACGAGGATGGTTTAGTTCATCCTAAGCCAGGCCCTGCGTTTGAAGGTGTGTCAGACACTTTTTCGTCCTCGACCGTGACATTAACAATCTTTTACAAGGTCCTAATGGTGCATCGGTTCGGTCCAATCGTCCTTTCTTACAGGAAATTGTTTGTAGCTTCCGCGGGAGGAAAACCGTGATATATCGCCTACCAGAAGGTATGACAGAGTTGATCTTACTGGCCATCTTGTTCACACTGTACCAGGCACAAAAACTTCCCTCAGACCTTGTTTGCCTGCAGGAACATACGGACCATCACTCGATACACTGTGCCGTACCCATGTCGCTCCGCGAATTCGATACGCAAATCACCGAATTTCTCCACAAATATGGAGAGGCGATGACCAAAGGGGAGTTCGAGGAGCGTTATCCATTCCTATGATCCGTAGAGATGCCTTGCATAATACGAACCCATTTCGTCGCTGAAAGATGTACAGTGGATATGGAGCAACCATATGTAAGCTTGAAAGGGTGTGAACCGTGTCACGGTCGTTGAAAGATACCATCAGTCTGGTTCGGAAATAACGACGAACGGAATATCTCATTACGCTTGCCAGGTAACAGCAGACGAAGCACTCGAGAGAGGTTCGTGCTGCCTTGGAACAAACCCTGGCAGCAAACCAGAGCGTCTGCGAAACCTTTGCGGTCCTAGTACTGGATTGCAAACATTCTGGCTTCAGTACAAAGAATGCCAGCGACTGTCCGACTTATAGTGGCTCCTTATTTCCCAGAAGAATGCTTAACGGCCGCTTGAAGATTGCTTTACAATGTTTCAATAATTGGCCTCGTCAATCTTTGAGCATATATCCGTCCATTTGTTATTTATAGGTCAACTGCAATCGTTTGCGGGCCGTATCCCCGATTCTTTCCGAGATAAGGAGGAAACGACATAGGGTTCTGTGGAAACAATAACGACCATCCTCCGGCCAACTGGTGCGACTAGGGGCTAGTTTGTACTTATTTAATGTCATCTGCACGCTCTATATGGTTAAATAATTACTTTTTATAGTAAAAGATAAGATAACAGAAGCCCCCTATGTCTTAGAGTGTTATTCAGCAGGCTGCAGCTGACTCCGTCGCTTTCCGAGGTGTCATATCTATATATTCGGTTGTGGAGTTGTTTTTCTTTTCCCTCTTTTTCCCTGACAGCTTGTCTGCGCAAGAAATCTGCACTTTGAACTCTTTCGAAACGAGTCTGTCTATCTTCTAGCTTTGCTTACCATCTCTATTGGCGCATCTCTCTGCTTCGAAGGTGCATCTCTCTGCTTCAAAAGTTTCCCCAAGTTTGTTTGCATGTGTACTTTGAACTTAGCATTGCTTATCATTTCTATCGGTGTTTCTTTTCTTCAAAACTGTTGTACACTCTGTGTTCTACCGTTGTTTATCATCTACTCTCTGTGTCTTTTTGTTCAGGTGTGAAAGTGTTGGTTATTATCCAGATCTCGAAGTTAGTGTTGCTTATCATTTCTATCGGTGTTTCTCTTCTTCAAAACTGTTGTACACTCTGTGCTCTACTGTTGTTTATAATCTACTCTGTGTGTCTTTTTGTTCAGGTGTGAAAGTGTCAGTTATTATCCAGATCTCTATTTTTTTTACCGCCTGTTCTATAGTTGACAATGCTTGGCATAATATATTGCTCCCTGGGAGTATTGTTGCATATTTGGTGCTTGGCGCCTTGATTTAAATGAGTTTCCCTTTGATAAAGCACATTTGTTGATGTGCTCATGTTTTGCTCCTCCCATGATAAATTGGTTGCTCCAGCTTGACTTAATCTTGTTTCTCTTCTTCAAAGAGTTGCACAGACAAATACTGCACACTAAACCGAGGCATGAAACCATTAGATCTGAATCTACATGTTCAAACTCATGCTCTTGGTCCGTTATAGCGAGCCTTGGTGTTTATCTGGTGAACTTTGGTGTGTCCTGATGGCTTACTGTCTTGAGAAACTGACAGTGATTCAGACTTTTCATGTCGACACTGGCGGTTCTCTTCTAAGCTCCAAAGTCAGGCCTTTTAACTTGTTTCTTGCTGGGCCCGGATGTTAGGGCTAGCCTCAGGTAGACTAAACTAGAGTAAACTATCCGACTATACCGGGCAATACCTGAGTCAAACAGAGTCTCTGTTAATGTCCGGTGTGGACCGAGGACTGGCTCAATGACTAGTACGTTGCGAGTGATTCGAGAGAAGAATGAGATTGTAAACTTTAGTTCGAAGCTGAGTATTACAGCTTAAAGTGTGCTACTTATATACTAGAAAGATAGATCTAAAAATAGTTCTTGGTGATGGATGATGGTGAAGATTTATGGAAGTTGATGCAACTGTCACGAATGTGATGCATAAAGTGCCAATGTGAAAGTCCGAAGGGTAAAAAGTAAATAAATTGTAACATTACCCTCTCGTTAAGGCAGTCATCCCGACTGCCATTAGGGTTCCCGTGTACTTTCGGGATCGACGTCATCTTCAGCTAGATTTTGCCAGTATGTTTTGACCAGTTTTTCCCATCTCCGGCGTTCATGGGTTTCCTCCTCTGGGTAGTATGGTGGATCTTTTACCCAATGTTGGCTTCCATCACCTGCTTGTGTTTTATAGGTGAGTACTCCCTTGTCGTCATACATGGCATCCAAGATCATGGTTGGGAACTTGGTGACTTCGATTTGTTTTGCACCTATTTCGATTGTGGATGCGTAGGCTACAGTGAGTCGGCCTGCACGTTTGGCCTTCTTTTTGTAGTCTTTGATTGACTTTCTGGCGTTCTCCATGTCCTTTTCTCATACCCAGCTGTTGTGTTCCCATGCCCATCCTTTCCATTTGACGTAGTAGTCGGTTACGATTACTGGGAGTTCCCCTCTTTTTCCTCTGACTTTCCTGGTATGGTGGTCCAGGACTTCTTCTACTTTGTATTCTTTCTTGTCTTTGATTAGGTCTGGGAGTGGGGGGGGGGGGGGGGTTGTTCCTGATTAGGGAATGCGGGCAGCATGTAAGGGGAAAGGAGTTTCTCGTTGAAGGTTGGGTGGATTTTCCAGTGCGGCGGGAGTTTCAGTTTGTAGGCGGAAGCACTGTACTTGTTGAGAATGAGGAAGGGTCCCACCCGTTTGTCATCGAGCTTCTTCTTTGGACGGGGTAGGCTGAGATGTGAGCTGTCAAGCCAGACTCGGTCTCCGACCTTGTAGTTTACAGCTGGTCGCTTTTTCTTGTCATATTGAGCCTTCATCCTTTCTGCAGCTTCAGTAAGGGAGGCTTCGCCTCATTATGGATTCCTTTCATCTTGTCGGAGAAGGACTGGGCGGTAGGGTTTGTGAAGGGGTTTGGACGGTGTGAGTCCAGGATGATTCTGGGGTTTTGGCTGTAGTTAACCATGAACAGGCTTTTGCCTGTAGCAGAGTGGATGCGGTTATTGTGGACGAAGGTGCCAATTGCAAGCCATTCGCTCCAGTCGTTCTGTAGGTGGTTGACAAATATGCGGAGATACTTTTCAATCTCCTGATTTGCTCTCTCCATCTGTCCATCAGTTTGTGGGTGGAATGCTGTGGATGCATTTGGGGTTATGTCGAGCAGTTTATAGAGGTCCTTCATGAAATTTGAAATGAATTGGAGACCTTGGTCAGAGATTACTACCTTGGGCATGCCATATCGGGCATATATATGGTCCTGTAATATCTTTGCATACCCTTCTGATGTCAGTTCTACGTTGCAGGCGATTGGGACTATCTCTTTGGAGAAGCGATCGATGATCATTAGGATTGTGTCAAATCCGTTCGAGTCAGGGAGTCCGGTTATCATATCTACTGAGATATGAGTCCAGGGTTCAGAAGGGATTTTGTTGGGATGGAGGGGGGCTGCTTTCGGTTGTGTGCTTGCCTTCATTCGCTGGCAGGTTTCGCACACCTTTACATAGGCTTCAATGTCCTTATGGAGTTTCGGCCACCAGAACTCTCGCTGGATGAGCTCCTTTGTCTTGGCGATGCCTGGGTGGCCGGCAGTAATGTGGTCATGGGAGCGGGCTATGATTTCCCCATGAAGTGTGTGGTCCTTTGGGACATAGATCTGACCGTCATAGTAGAGGAGTCCGTCTTTTTTGGTTATTCCCCTTTCATGATTGAGGGATCCCATGATGCCTTGGTCCCACTTCCCATGGTCCCTGGTAGCATCTTTGATTTTGGCATGGACTTCTTCGTCGGTGGGCATGATCATTGCCTGGAAGTGTTCGGGCTTTAGGACAACTATGTCTTCGTTGTCCTGCTTGCCCTGACTGTGGTCGTCTCGCTGACTTAGTAAGTCAGCCTTTCTGTTTGCGGTGCCGGCTTTGTGGAACAGGATGAAATGGTATTCTGCCAGCTCAGTTACCCATCGTGCTTGTCGGCGATTGAGCTTCTGGGGCTTTCGGAAGTACTGCAGGTTCTGGTGATCTGTCCAGATCTCGAATGTGTCAGCGGCTCCCATGAGGTAGTGGCACCATTCCATGAGGGTGAGCATGATCGCCAGGAGCTCCTTGTTGTAGATTTCATAATTCTGTTCTGTGACCATGAGGGCCTTGGACAGGAACACAACTGGCCTCCACTTTCCATCTTGTTGTTGGCTGAGGACGGTGCCTATTGCTCCTTCACTCAAGTCTGCCTCTACTCAGAACTTCCCCGTCTCTGTCGGCATTGCTAGAATTACATCTTCGGCCATTTGCTTCTTCAACTGCTGAAATGCTTGGTTCTGGGCAGCGCCCCAGGTCCAAGGCGCATTCCCAGTAAGCTGGGTCATGGGGCAGACCACCTTTGAATAGTTTTTGATGAAACGTCGGTAGAAATTGGTGAATCCCAGGAATGACTGTAGCTCCTTCTTCTTTGTTGGTGTTGGCCACTCAGTGATCCCCTTGACCTTTACTGGGTCCATCTTGATTGCTCTTTCGCTGATTATCACCCCTAGGTATTCGGTTTCTAGTGCCTCAAATTCGCACTTCTCGGCCTTCAGGAACAGCTTGTGTTCCCTCAGCCTTTGAAGTACTCACTGTATGATGGTTTGGTGTTCTTGGAGGTCTTTGGTGAATATGAGGATGTCGTCAAGATAGATGGTGACTTTCCCTTCAGTGATTAGGTCCTTAAAGATATCATTCATCATCCATTGGAAGGTGGCTGGCGAGTTGGTGAGGCCAAAGAACATCACCGTGGGCTCAAAGAGTCCTCGGTTGGTTCGGAAGGCCGCCTTGTGTTCATCTCCTTGTTTGATCCGTACGTTGTTGTATCCCCACCTGACATCTAGCTTGGTGAAGTATCTCGCACCCTTGAGTTTGTCCATTAACTCTGAGATGAGCGGGAGTGGGTATCTGTTCTTGATCGTCATCTTGTTGAGCTTCCTGTAATCCAGGACCGGACATAGTGAGCCGTCCTTCTCCTTGACGAAGAAGAACGGTGAGGCAAAGGGCGACTTGGATGGATGAATTCATCCTGTGGCTAAGTTCTCATCCAGGAACCTATCAAGCTCCTCCTGCTCATTGCGGTTAAGAGGGTAGACCTTACAGTCTAGGGTAGACTGCGCATTGGGGGTCAGCTTGATTGCATGGTCCCATGGCTTGCGTTCTGGGAGTTTGTTGAAGTTTTCCTTTGAGAAGAGGTCTTGGAACTCATGGTAAGCTGGTGGTACCATTTCTTCGAACGATTTCTTCTCCTTCTTGGTGTTTGCCTGAGCGGCTAGGTCATTAGCATGGTGTACTGCCCTGATTTCTAGGGCCTGTTGGATGTCGACTGCTAGTATGGTTTCTCCCTCTTCCAGCTCTTCATCCCATTGGTCTTCAGGGTTGGCGTCAGGCAGGGGGAAGGGGTTTTTATGGCATTGGCACCAGGTGAATGTGATCTTCCCGGTCTTCCAGTTAATAACCGGGTTGTGCTGTTTTAACCAATCATGACCCAAGAAGAGGTCCTTTTTTCCTAAGTCCGTGACTGCGAGGTCAATTCGCTCACTGTGACCGCCGATTGTCATCCTTAGTTCTACAAATTCGGTGACATCTCCAGCCTTGTTTCGGGAGCCATCTGCGTTGTAGACAGGAATAGGTGCTGCTGCTTTGGTGGTCGGCAGCTGGTGCTTTTCTATGTAGGCTTGGTTGATGGAGCTCCCAGTGCAACCGCTGTCGATGAGCACTTTGATCTCAAAGGTTCGCTGATTGGGGAGGGTCTCAATGCTTATTGGGAGGATCAGGTCATGTGATGGGGCTCCCTCCGTTCTGTGGATATAACGAATGGGTTTGCGGAGTTCATAGAGTCGTTCTCTAGCGACTTCCCCTCCTACTTTAAGTTCATCAACAAGGTCGGCTATGATCTCGCCGACCCTGTCCTGATGAACCCAGAGTGAGAGGGCGGCTCATGCTTCTGACTCGGTATGTGCTTCCCTAATAGCCCAGAGGGTCCAGTTGACCTCAAAGGGTCTGAACCAGGTGTTCCCTGGGGGAGGGATGCATACCTGGTCTTTAGTGGGGGTGATTGGGGGATTCTGCCTCTCTCTCTCTTCTTCTCGCTGATGTGCTTGGTAACAGCGAGTGGCAAAAGGACCAGTGAGTTGCAACGAACTACAACCAACACTAAACCTCTCAAAACTCTACACTTATCACCAATGTATTGAATTCAGGTGTTTCGAGTATGATAGAAGCACTCTACAAACTTCAATAATCCAGTAGACTTGTTCAAAAAGACTTCTATTTGTTACTAGCGAGCCTAACAAAGGTAACACTCATACTAGCGGGGGTTTTAAGACACGGTTGGGGAAAGGTGACTTGATTCGAGCTGCTATGCTCGCTGGGACTATGATTGCTTCGGACTAGTGGCTCTCTTGGCCCGGTAACTGCTCCTTACAAGCAATGAACACTTGACTAGTTGCACTCTTGGCAAACTATTGGCACTCTTGGCCTAAGAATACTACTATGACTGCTGAGAACTTGCTTGAACTAACTCCGAAACACTCCTGGTCTTTGCTTGACACAACAGTAGATTCAAAAGGGGCTTCAATTCACTTCAATACTAAGATAAGTCCATGACTAGTGGTCGCTTCATTGAGGTTTAAGCACAAAATCCTTTAATTGGGGCACTAGAATACTGACTAGTATGTCACAATCGTGGGGAAGGCTTGCCTGCCACGCATGTACTTGTCTGTCTACTTATATACTACAGCCATAAGGCACAATCAGGGTCTAATTAAGCTGAATAGGGAGTATTATTGGTAAGATTTGCTGGGCTAGTCATGAGAAATGGTGAAAGAGCATGCAATAGCTGGTCTAGAGCCAGTTGCATGCTTACTAGTGGGACCTAGGAGCTCCAACAGGAGCCCTATCCCACGTCTCAAATCTGCTATTTGCCTGTGGTTGTCAAGGCTGAATGACTAGCCTGACGGGCGTGCCTGCAACAGTAGTCGATCATGATCGAAACCGCTGCCTGGCTATACTAGTGCCGATTGTATGAGATCTGTATCACACTAGTTGAATCTCCAGCAAAGTCAATCCGTTACTGGTGCTTTTCCTAAGTCCTATTCGAGATTCTGTGTAACTAGTTTTATCCTGACTTAGGCGTTTCTGCCAAGACCAGTATGCTAGTGATCGAACTCCATGCTAAGTGTGCCCTCTGCCTCTGGTTTGGTTTGTTAGTCGCGTCCTTGGTCCACTCGTGGCTTTATTTGCTTAGCCTGTTAGGTGGCAGGATACTAGTGTGACCGGCTGGTAAAGCTTAGCCTGCAGGGGTGCCGTCTCTAAGTCCTGGTTTTACTAGTTGCATACTAATCTGACTATCAGCTCGAAGCCTCCGCTATAGTCCTCTAAAGCCTCACTAGTGTTGGATAGATCCACGATAGTATTGTTGTAAAATCGCAAAATCTAGGTGTGAACGCGTAGACAGTGTATCATTGCTGTTGTTTCTCTTTCCACATTCGGTAAGCCATGTCATCATCCTCGTTGGGTACTTCGATAAGGGTGGTGCATGGCTGTTGGGGTGTGCAGGCCCCCGTTCAGCCCTTCTCATGGGTGTTTGCGGTTTCTGACTCCGGGTGGTGATCTTGGGGGGGCCCTTCCCTATGGTCCCGGTCGTCGGGTCTTGCTGTCTTGAGTCTTTGCCGCTCTTCTTCCTGGTCTTCATTGTTGTCCGTCCTTTTGTCAGGTCCCCCCTCTGACAAGACGGCTTCCCTGAGGGTTGTTCCCTTTGCATCCGGTGATCAAAGGTCATTCAATCCTGTCGCAGCTGGATGCGTGCTTGTGCCTTGAGTGGACATGCCAGGGATCATTGGTGCTCTCGAATGGTCAGAGGGGCCTAGGGGAGGGGGGTCGGTCCAGGGGAGTGGGGGGGAAGGGGGTTGGAGAGGTGTTTTTATATCCTCTTTTTCTTTTTCTAGCTCCGCAAGCGGAGCATAGCGATTGTGTGATTCTTTTGGTGCAGTCGTTTTAGAAGGTGTCAGAGCAGGTATATTTGAATGTGTAGGTAAACAAGAAGTAACTAAAGATGTATGATAAGTCTGACCAGTCGGAAGTGAGCGTGCACCATGGTTCTTATAAAGTCTGGCCAAGCAAGTGGAATCACTCACTTGTCGGCCTCGTCTTTTACTTCCTTGACTTTCGAGGTCGAGAGTGTCTTCTCCTCGGCCTGGTTCTCTTCTTTCTCTGCAGTGGCGAGCATCGCTCATAGTTCCTGCGAGTTCCACTTCTTCCTCTCCTTTCTCGGCTCCTTGCAATCTCTTGACAGGTGTCCCTTCTGGTTGCAATTGAAGCATCTTCCTTCCGCTTGCATCCGATCTAAGTCCATGGGTTTCCCCGTTCCTCTGTAGGTTGTTCTGGTTGTGGTCTTCTTATCCCCCGACCCACTTGTCGCGCCAGCAGCTTTCTGCCCGCTGCTGGCATTGTTGTTTGGGCAGTTGTCAGGGCGTCAAGTTCCGTAATTTGTCCGGTTGTAGGCCTGGGACTTCAATCGTTCTTCATGCATTGTGATGATGCGGGCTTTCCATTCTCTATATTTGATGGGGATGTTCATTCCTATATCGGTTATGAACTTGACGTAGTCTTCTGGTACTCCTTGTCGGAGTGCCCTGACCATTGCCCCCCTATCTCCGTCATCGTCAATCCTGTCAGCTAGTTGGGCTTCTTCTTCTAACTTCTGGAAGTACCTTATGGCGGACCCATTTCCCATTCTGAGGTCCATCATCTTCTTCTCATGCTGTTCCTTGGCGGTGGCATCCATGAATTGATCCTGGACAACGCACATGAAGTTCCTCCAGTCTGGGTAGTGGAACCTCTCCAGCCAGGTGCTATAGTACTCCATTTGTTTATTGGTCCACCATTTTGCTGCGGCTCCTTCGAAGTAGGAGGCTGCAAATGGGACCTTCAGGGTGGCGTTGAAATAGGAGTCATGTACCTCAAAGTATGCGACGCAGTCCCCGAAGAATTGGGTTATGTCATCGTGCTTCCCTTCAAAGGGGACAGGGGTGCATAGTAGGGTTGGTTTGATGGAGGGGAATAGGTCGTCATTGCGGGCGGGGCCAGTTGGCCAGTCACCATCGGGAGGTCGCGGATATTTCGGGGGTCATCTTGGGACCGAGAATTGATCGTGATCTCATCCGACGGAGGGAGGTCCGGGAGGAGGGGGGTCGGGGGGTCGTCTTCCCCTATGGGGTCTAGGGGGGATTGGCGAGGCTGGTTCGGCTGGGCCTTTTCCTTTTTCTGGGGGATCAAGGTCCCAGAAATCATTGTGCTTTTCGAGCTTGGCTGTGAGTTCTGCTATTTCAGCCTCCCTTTGTCTCCTCTCGGTGGTGATGTCTCCTCTTTTGATCCTTGCTTCCTCTTCCTACATGGGGTCAAGGCCCTCATTCCATTTTCCTTTCTTGCTCGACCCTTCTCCTGGGTCTGCTCCGGTGAAGAGGCATCCTTGGGTGGGCGAAGGATAGTATCCCTGGGTTCTTGTTCGAGGTGGGGGGGAATCAGGAAGAGGCCTCAGAGGCCAGAACAGATTCCTGGTGGTAGTACCTCCTAAGGGGCTCGGTCCGCTGTATGTCTTCTTCTCCCACCCACTCATCGTAGGTGAGGTCGCGATTGAGCCTCTCCCAGGTTGCCTGGAGGAAGCCCAGTTCCTCGAAGAGGTGCTCTCTCTCTCCTTCTGTTCGCTCTCGTAGGGTTCCGTCTTGTACCCTCCTTCTGGGTCGAGGTCCATATACTCGTTCCCATCGCCGCTGTGATGGGGTGATCTCATAGCCTCGAGTTCCTCTGTAGAGTTCCACCATTCCCGGGTCCTCTCCTCCTCATCTGAGGTAGTCTGCTCTTCTGAGGTCTTATGCCTCGGCTCGATGTTCTCTGAGGAGGCGTCGCTGTTGGTTGGAGAGGTCCGGCCAGACCCTGTCTGGTCCATTTGGATAGAAGGGGGTCTCGTTGAGCTCGTGGGTGGCCAGGGTCTCCTCCACTCTGTGGGGTAGTGGGGGTTCGGCTCGGCTGAGGGCTCTCTGTCTGATGTTATATTGTCGCCTGGTCTCCCAGGTCTGTCTGGTGGGCTTTGGTCTTCCGACTCGAGCGACAAGTAGGTGCTCGTCCCTGAGCTCCCATGCTCGCTGTTGGTCTTCTGGGGTGTCGTTGGTTCTTGGCCAAACGAGGAACCTTCCCTCGATTTCCACGTACTCTCCTGGAGTTGGGCTGTGAACGGGTTGAGAGGGGCCTGCTCCCGGGGTCTGGTGAACAGGGATGGCCTCCAGGTCTGGGGAGGAAGATTCAGAAGATGAGTCAGGGGGGAATCTTCCTCAAGGATCAGGGCTCATAGTCCGTAGCCCCTGGAGCGGGTTCTCCCTGAGAGGGGGTGGGCTCTGTCTGAGGAGGGTCTCTGGGCTCAAGCTGGAGAAGCCCTGTCCGGTGATGTCCTCCTCGACTCTGGGAGTTCCAGGTCTTGGGTGAACGGAGTTCCGAGGCCTGGAAGGTCCAGCGATGGGGCTCTCAGGCTCGGACTCATTGGTTCTTCTACTAGGGTGCCTGGGATTGTCCTCCATCGAGAGGTCGGCAATCTCAGGATATTCTGTAATCTGTGTCATCAGCTGGACCCATGGGGGGGGAGGGGTCTGAGGGGAACATTGTAGGGTGGGTTGGGGTGGAAGGGGATGGGTTGGATTGGTTGGGGTGCTGGCCAGGTGTGTATGCACCAAGCCCGCAGCTGGGTTCTGAAGTAGACTAGGACGACAATAGTTGTTCCAAAAACGGCGGTGGATGATACCAGCGCAACGATTAGGATATTCTAGTCAAGTGTGGTGATATCTGGGGTGATGCTCATGGATTCTGACAGTGGCTAGCACTTGAAGGAAGTGTAGGGAAGCTTCGAGCTAATTGTTAGGGCTAGCCTCAGGTAGACCAAACTAGAGTAAACTATCTGACTATACCGGGTAATACCCGAGTCAAACAGAGTCTCTGTTAATGTCCGGTGTGGACCAAGGACTGGCTCAACGACTAGTATGTTGTGAGTGATTCGAGAGAAGAATGAGATTGTAAACTTTAGCTCGAAGCTGAGTATTACAGCTGAAAGTGTGCTACTTATATACTAGAAAGATAGATCTAAAAATAGTTCTTGGTGATGGATGATGGTGAAGATTTATGGAAGTTGATGCAACTGTCACGAATGTGATGCGTAAAGTGCCAATGTGACAGTCCAAAGGGTAAAAAGTAAATAAATCGTAACACCAGATGGCTTCTTAAGCTACTTGTAGAGAGAGGTCATTGCTTGGCAATTTTTTTTGTATTTCAAGCTTCTTGGGAGCTTTAACATCCAATTGACGCTTGGCGATATTGTTCACAATGAGTTTTCCTTTGTCCAGATGACCTTGTCGTCGTGTACATGTCCTGGACAAGGTCTTGGATCCATCCAGTAGTGAAGAATTTTTTTTATTTCACTATCCTGTGTATTATGATGCTTTGTACTATCCTCAATTTCATAGTAACATTTTTAAAACATGTGAATGTGTTTGCGAGTGGTTTCATGAAATTTTTGGTGCAGAAAGTGGATGGAAAGACATAAAAGTAGCATATTCTGAAGGTAGCTTTCTTATGGAAGACATGTCATATGATATTAGGGTGGTTATTGGGTGCCATGAAACTGAGCATGAAAACTTTCATCTTTGTACGTACTACAAAGTAAATTGTTCCATGTTATGTACTAATCCTTCATGGTTGTACCATACAGAGGGTGAATTGAGTGATTCGTTTGAAGGTATTACTGTCAGGGAAATGAAGAGGGTATTGGGAGGTCGATGGTAGGTTAAATTACGTAGCGAATGCATTCGTGCACTAGTCAGAAAGTTTATTGAATTAGTGCCGAATCGATACTGTGGTCAATGAGGATATGGAGGGGACTCTCGCAAAGTTCTCTGTATGCAACCCGCTCCAGAAAGGTCCTGGGGATGCAACTATCAACACGGATGCTCAGTGCCCATTCTGATTGCGACCGTAAATAATCCAGTGACACTGTTTTTATGTATGATCTTATGTAGTATTGTGATAGTATTCGTTCAATAAACGCTCAACTTCTTGTGGGGAATAAATTCCTTAAATGACTTAGATGGTAGTTATCTTTAACCTGGCATTTGGATAAAAGTAGTGCGACAAGCAGAGAATGTAGGAAACCGGTCTACGGTCCCAATATAGATCACTGAGGTTCTATGCCACCACCAAATTCTTAGGGAAATATGAGTCCCCGGGTAAGGTGTCATTTCATCAATTTCTACAACAAACCAACACTTATTTCCAGATTGGTATTGTAAGTAATGTAGCTTGACGCGGTAGCAGTAACGACTCTTCAAATTTGTAATAATACAAGTGTAACTTTATTGTATGATTAGGTATATGTCACCACACCTGCTTCTCGCTATACAGCTATATCCATGAGAGCCGGCTGCTTAGATTATTGTAGAGTAAGGTACCAAAAATCTCTCCCTCTGCTCCCAGCTATACAGAGAATATGCTTGAAATTTTTGAAAAACTTGGTGCAATTCTATATATTGATTTTTGTATTAAATATATACAAAATAGCGGAGAAAGAATCGGGGACCGGTGCGTGCACCGCTGCGTATGAAACATACAGGCGAGGGCCATCAGTGCTGGTACTAAATCAACAGCACTCGAAGGTGACACGACGATTGAATCATCTAGGGCATCTGACTGTGCGTATCAACAAGTGCAAGTATTAGTGTACGTTGATGGAGATTGGCTGCGACTAACACAAAGGCTTAGTGCTCAGCAATGAGCACCCTTGACGGTGGATCCAGATGCTAGCAGAACGCTCCATTCAGACCGAACTGGATCGGGTTTAAGGCATACGTACAGAGCGGAAGCAACGCACGAGAGCTTGTAAGCATTGAAGTAGAAACGAAGCCACAGCATCATCGTATTTTGTAAGCACCGTGTTTGTTCAACAATTTATTCGCCTGTAGTAGACATTAACCGCGCCAGCAACACCGTAATTAGTTTGTCCAACAGGAACAAAAGCCGAGGCGACAGCTGTAAAGGACACCACCGTGACCTAAGCGTAGTCGGTTGTATTCATAGATATCAGATACCGCGGAATCTCTGCCGTCTGCGCCGACATGGTGGCAAATGCAATAGTCACATATATCGATGAAAAGCTTTCCCTGAAGACCAGCGGCGAGTCATGAATCTGTCCATTCACAATAGCGAGTCCGGGGGGAACCGCCTACCGGGGAGGTTGGCAAATGCCGAAACCATGGTTCCGTGGGTTCTGTGAAGACATATTCCTTGACACGAGTAGAGTCGTCCGACAAGGATAACGCATGATTTAATGAAGCCGGGCTGGATGCACGGACGTCTCTGTGTACGCGATGAGGAAAGAGCCGGCAGTGGCTCATCGCGCTTACTATTCCTCCGTGAAGGAAGGTCGAATGATCCTGGCAAGCACGGGCGGCCTCAGGCTCTGAATGGAGGTATCAGCACGAAACGAATATGGGAGCGAATGCACAGTGTGAGACCAGTCGACACGGGCATCTAAGCAATAGTGACTGCTACGACAGCAGGAAGAGATGTAGGTGATTACGAGGTGGAGCGAGGGCCATTCGGACTGAGAAGAGTAACATTAAGGGGATTTATGGGGTGCCGATGCGACGTTTCAGCAATACCGGTGAACAGTGATGTAACTGGGAAATGGGAAATGGGATCCAAAATGGGTCTCATGACGCCCTCTTGGACGTATGAAAGAGGTTGACTTGGACTTGTATCGCATACCGCATCGATGACCCGAACGTTACGTTCTGACTGTAATCTTCCAATACAACGAGACGCGACGACTAGAACAACTGTGGGATGCTGTCAGTCTGGGGATATCAAAGAGAATCACGAGTACGGACCAAAATTGTCACGACTTCTTCCGATCCCAACGGACGACAATATAAAGACGAGAGATGACTCTCTTCTCTTTCTTCAACTACCATGACAGTACCTCTTCGCGTAGGATTTATCGGCCTCTCTGCCAAAGGATGGGCGTCGACGCATCTAGTACCTCCACTTCTCGCTTCGCCTCTCTCGTCGCACTACAAGCTTCTTGCTGTATCCACAACGAACCCCGCATCCGCTGAGGCAAGCGCTACGAAGCACTCCACCGCCAACACGACAGTCAAAGCATATCACACCCCCGAATCCATCGCATCTGATCCTGACCTCGATATAATCGCAGTGTCAGTTAAAACACCCAATCATTTAGAGAATGCGGCAAAGGTCATCGAGGCCGGGAAGGATCTCTTCATCGAGTGGCCGGCTGGGAGGGGACTGGAAGAGACGAAGCTCCTGGCTCAGTTGGCGAAAGAGAAAGGCATCCGGTCAATTGTTGGCCTTCAAGCGAGACAAAATGTAGCGTTTCGCAAGGTGAAGAAATTGGTCGAAGAAGGGGAAATCGGAGATGTCTTGTCCACGAGCATGGTGCGTAGACCCTTGGTATCTCACGCAGCTCTCTTTTCATTAAACGTAGACATCACGAATGCCCGGTCCCTACGGGCCCTGGGGACCAACAGCGCGTAAAGGCAGTGAATACTTGTTGAAAAACAATAATGGCGCAACTCTTCTTGATATCGTCGGAGGCCAGTTTTTCGAAGCATTCACGTATATTCTTGGACCAGTTGACTCCGTATCCGCGACTGCAGTCATCCAACACGCTTCATCCCGAGTAGTCTACCCCGACGGCACGCCCACCGGTGATGTCGTCCCCATTGATACTCCGTCGCAGGTAGCCGTATCTGGGACACTGAAGAGCGGTGCAGTGATGAGCTTGCATTGGCGTGCAGGCTTAGATACGCCATCCAATGTGAAGGCGGCGACTCCATTTCTATGGGTTATTGATGGGACGAAGGGGAGTATAAGATTAGAGAGCGACCATCCCTTCGCAGCGTTTGTGGGGATGTGTAGGCCCACAAAGCTTTGGGTCAATGGCGAGGATGTGACAATTGAGGATGATGGCAAGACAAGTGAGGGTAGAGCATGGGAGGAATATTTGAAGGGTGAAGGCGCAGGAGATTATGCCGACTTGCAGCATGCCGTTAAGATCAAGAGTATTGTCGACGCCATTTGGAGGAGTGCTGAGGGAGGTGTAAAGGTCAACCTGTAAATGTTGAAAGGGTAGACGACCCGCCAATGACGATCAATGTACGATATATGCAAGCGAAGTCAAGTTCCTTACATTTCCTTATCCAGTTTGCGATAGACTCAACCCCACCCGCGTTGCCTGGGACTTAAACGAAGATGTATCATATTGAAGCTTTGAACGCTGCGACGACGACTGTCCCCGTGTTCGAACCCAAGACTAAGAATATCCCTTGGCTAACGAGCGGAAGCTCGTGTGGTCGTGAACATCCATGTGCGGGCTGTATGAAACAGACAGGCGAGGGCCATCAGTGCTGGTACTAAATCAAAGAGCGGAAGCAACTCACGAGAGCTTGTAAGCATTGAAGTAGAAACGAAGCCACAGCATCATCATATTTTCTAAGCACTGTGTTTGTTCAACTATTTATTCCGCCTGTAGTAGAGATTAACCGCGCCAGCAACACCATAGTTAATTTGTCCAACAGGAACAAAAGCCGGCGCGACAGCTGTAAGAGACACAGCGTAGTGGGCTGCATTCATAGACATCAGATATCGCAGAATATCTGCCGTCTGCGCCGACATGGTGGCAAATGCAATAGTCATGTATATTGACGAAAAGCTTTCCCTGAAGGCCAGCGGCGAGTTGCGAATCTGTCCCATTCACAACACTGAGGCCGGGGGGAACCGCCTACCGGAGAGGTTGACAAATGCCGAAACCGTGGTTCCGTGGGTTCTTCGAAGACATATTCCTTGACACGAGTAAAGTCTTCTGACAAGGATAACGCATGATTTAATGAAGCCGGGCTGAATGCACGGAGGTCTCTCTGTACGCGACGAGGAAAGAACCAGCAGTGGCTCATCGCGCTTACTATCCCTCCGTGAAGGAAGGTCAGATGATACTGGGAAGCACGGGCGGCCTCTGAACGGAGGTGTCAGCACGAGACGAATATGAGGATGAATGCACATAGTGTAAGACCAGTCGACGCGCGCGCCTAAGCAATAGTGACTGCTACGACAGCAGAAAGAGATGTGGGGGGTTATGAGGTAAGGCGAGGGCCATCCAGACTGAAAAAAGTAACATGAAGGGTATTTATGGGGTGCCGAGGCGACGTTTCAGCAATGCCGGTGAACAGTGATGTAACTGGGAAAGGGGAAAAGGGATCCGAAATGAGTCTCATGACGCCCTCTTGGTCGTATGAAAGAAATTGACTTGGACTTGCATCGCGTGTCGCATCGACGACCCGAACGTTACGTTCCGACTGTCATCTTCCAATACAACGAGACCCAACGACTGGAACAACCATGAGATGCCGTCAGTCTGAGGATATCAAAGAGAATCACGAGTACGGACCAAAATTTGCACGACGACTCCCGATCCCAACGGACGACAATATAAAGACGACAGATAACTCTCTTCTCTTTCTTCAACCACCATGACGGAACCTCTTCGCATAGGATTTATCGGCCTCTCTACCAAAGGATGGGCGTCGATGCATCTCGTACCTCCACTTCTCGCTCCGCCTCTCTCGTCGCACTAGAAGCTTCTTGCTGTATCCACGACGAATCCCACATCCGCAGAGGCAAGTGCAGCGACGTATTCCACCCCCAACACGACAGTCAAAGCATATCACACCCCCGAATCCATCGCATCTGATCCTGATCTCGATATGATCGCAGTGTCAGTTAAGACACCCAATCATTTAGAGAATGCGACAAAGGTCATCGAGGCTGGGAAAAACCTCTTCATCGAGTGGCCGGCTGGGAGGCGATTGGAGGAGACGAAGCTCCTTGCTGACTTGGCGAAAGAGAAAGGCATCCGGTCAATTGTTGGCCTTCAAGCGAGACAAAATGTAGCGTTTCGCAAGGTGAAGAATTGGTCGAAGAAGGGGAAGTCGGAGATATCTTGTCTACAAGCATGGTGCGTAGATCCTCGGTATCTCAGACCGCTCTCTTCTCATTAAACGTAGACATCACGAATACCCGGTCCCCACGGGTCATGGGGACCAATAGCGCGTAAAGGTAGTGAATACTTGTTGAAAAAGGATAATGGCGCAACACTTCTTGATATCCCCGGAGGCCAGTTTTTCGAAGTACTCACATATATTCTTGGACCAGTTGACACCGTATTCGCGACTGCAGTTGTCCAGCACACTTCATCCCAAGTAGTCGACCCCGACGGCACGCCCACCGGTGATGTCGTCCCCGTTGATACTCCGTCCCAGGTAGCCGTATCTGGGACACTGAAGAGCGGTGCAGTGATAAGCTTGCACTGGCGTGCAGGCTTCGAGACGCCGTCGAATGTGAAGGCGGCGACTCCGCTTCTATGGGTTATTGACGGGACGAAGGGGAGTATAAGGATCGAAAGCGACTATCCCTTCGCAGCGTTTGTGGGGATGAGTGAGCCCACGAAGCTTTGGGTCAATGGTGAGGATGTGACGATTGAGGATGATGGCAAGACAAGTGAGGGCAGAGCATGGGAGGAATATCTGAAAGGCGAAGGTGCTGGAGACTACCCGGATTTGCAGCATGCCCTTCAGATCAAGAATATCGTCGAAGCCGTTTGGAGGAGTGCTGAGGGAAGTGTAAAGGTCAGCCTGTAAATGTCGAAAGGGCAGACGACCTGCCAATGACGATCAATGTACGATATATGCAAGCGAAGTCAAGTTCCTTACATTTCCTTATCCAGTTTGGGCTAGACTCAACCCCACCCGCGTTGCCTGGGACTTAATCGAAGATGTATATTGAAGCTCTGAACGCTGCGACGACGACTGCCCCTGTGTTCGAACCCAGGACTAAGAACATCCCTTAGCTAACGAGCGGCAGCCCGTGTGGTCGTGAACATCCATACCATGGGTAGGCGTCACGACCTTGGCATTAAGAGTGCCCATTGATATGTTGGCACGTGGCTTTGGCGATCGAGACGTTGTAATACTGCTGTGTCTGAGTATATGCCCTGATGATGAAGTAGATGGACTTGTGGTGAGGGTAAATATCCGTCTCGGAGACTGGAAGGGGGATAGCAGTACACGTGCAGATGGACCGCCTCCTTGGGACATCCTCTACCGAAACAACTCAAGTCGATCAAAGTGTTTAAGATGGGTTTTCTTCGGTTAGTTGGGTAATCCTATCACCGTCACATCATGGTAAAGGTGGGATGTAGAGACAAAATGTGACAACATACCTCACTGGGGAACACCGTTAGTCATAGTGTCCAACTGGCGACTATTCCTCGAATAGATCTTTCAGCTCGAAAACCGATTACATGCGCGGGAACTTGGGGAGCAGAGAACATTACGAAGGTGACTTTCGTAATATGAGAGCCGACGTGAAACAGCGTCCAAAAAACTAAAGAGACCCAACATGTTAGAAGGTAGCCAGTCGAAGGAATAATATAAACATGCGTGTGTCACTTTTTTGACCCTGGTCTGAGGACCCTCAGAGTTCGTTCGCTGTATCAAGAAAGGGTCCTGGAGATGCCACACGACTTATTCAATACAGGAGGAACGTCGATGGCGACTACCGAACACGGAAAGGTGGAAACAGTTGCCTAGACTTGGTAAGAATTACAGTATCGTGGCAAGGAAAAATGCGAACTCACGGATGAACGCATAACTGTAGGAGAAGCGGGCTTCGATGCTCCTCTGAATACTGCGTTGGGAAGCATCGCCTTGTCTCATCGACAACTGTCCCTCACCGTAGCCAGAGCACGTTGAGCTTCATGTTGAAATCCCTTTCTTGTGATACGGAATTACGGTCTTCCCGGTCCTTGGCAAAAGCATAATCATGTGTGACTAGCGAATCCTTCGTGACTGCATGCAGCTGTTTGACCACGGCTTTCATGGGTTCGTCGAGGTGGGCTTGCAGGCCTCATGCGCGCCAAGAGGCTTTTCTGAGAACACAATCAACAGATTGCTAAAGATATTCCAATAGGTAACCTACCCGTTGTGGGCCCATTGCAACCATTACTTCCTTCAGCAGGGTTGCTGGGACCACAAAACATACATAATTATCCGGCCGTCGTGTGCGCTGTGATCAAGAGATGACGAAGAGAACTCCGATGTGCGAGCGCTGCCCTCAAAACGCGTCGATGATGGTGGTTGAATTTTGGTCTAAAATTTGAAATGGAAGAGCCAGGACAAGGATGACCGGGCCGGTGTCGCTCACCAACAGTAAGGACGGTCGAGTCCGAGTCTACTCTTGCCGCTTGCCATTTCTTACCGTCTATGTCTTGGGAGTTGATCAGCCTATCACTAAAGCCATCAGCCTTGGCTATTAAATGAACGTCGACACAGACGACATTGTATGCACTCTCCCAGTTCCTGATTACTATACTATTGAATGATTGAACCAGATTTGTTCAATCGAGGATACGGATGCCTGCGGCCTGTCACCTATCTCTGTCGAGTTCTAGGGATACAGGAACCAGCGAGTGGAAGACAAGTGCAAAATCATTGAAGGGTAAAAGTGCGGGGATATCATTCAGTAATGCGACCTTTTCTGATACTGACAGTCAACAAAGTCACGACAGGATCATGGGACACAAGACACGTTCACGTCCATTGACGGATGACGACCGGAACTGGTGTGACTCTCTGCACGTCAAAATAATTTTCAACACCACTGACTCGGCCTTCTACTCTCCTTGTGTAGGTTACACGTTTAAAGTTCTTCGGCAAGGGAATTCCTGTCAGCGAAGAAGACGTAAAACATTTCAACATATTATTTTCAAGACAAACAATACGCCTCAAGATATACAAACATATCAGCATATCATGTTTGTTTCCTCCTGTCATCACTACCCTTCTCAACCATTCAAGGGCTGCAACTGCTCCAATTGGCATCGTCGCTAGCTGTATCGGTGACATTCATTTTGAATACAATTATCTCTCAGGCTGCTGACTTCTCCCCTGTGTAGGGTGTGCAAGGCATTGCGGCCGGAGCTCTGAATGCGCACGCGAGTAGGTGAGCTTCTCAGTTACTAATTGTCTTGGAGTGCCCAAAGTTCACTCGAGACTCGAGGTTTCCTCTTCCCGGTGATCTATGCCTGTATCCATCATGTAGAAGAGTCTACTTACTGTGTATATTCCACTGATTTCTAGGGTCCAAACGAGTCTGAACACGCCCATGAAGTTAGTCAAGATTCCTATGAAGACAGCGTACTCGCTCCACCTTTTTAAGATCCGAACGACACTCAAGACATCTGCAACATGTGGTTACACAAAGTACGTTATTGACCGCTCCGATTCGCGGTACAGTGATGGCGATTTGATATCAGCAGGCGATTCGGGATCGTACGTACCGGAAATTTCAATTTGGCAAATTATCTGGCAAAGATTCCAGATTTGCATCTGTACAGCAGCGCCGAGGAAGCTGTTCGACGTGATGTAGGCCCTGTGAGGTCACGGTTGCGGTCTGACATGGAGTGTCAATCTCGGATCACCTATAATGAAAGGAACGGTATGTTATTCAGTCTTGATCTCGGCTAACATGTCACTTACGTTTGCTTCTTTTTACATACACCCACTTCAATCATTGCGGGGCATACGACGCATCCCCAGGTGCGAATACTACATCACCAAGTCTGCCTTAAATCAATGGTGAGTTCACTTCTATTCCATGACATAACGCCTCAATTACCTGTTATCGCCTCATCCAGAAGGGAGAACATGCCGTCAAGTTGGACGGCACAAGGCTTGGGTACTGCTCTCTAACTCTCGTGTTCTGCGGGAATTTATGGGGACTATAGATATCCGCGTAACTGTGAATGTTCCCCGCTGTCGTCACTAAAAGGTTCACGGAGCCTGAGAAGGCCGTATTGTAAGCGTCCGTGATAGAATTCGCGCCTCAATTTGATGTTATACATTGTAGGAATCTCGCCGAAATGAGATCGGCATTCAAAGATTGAATGCCGCATAGATAAATCAAGATTAAAACGCCACGTTGTGCCACCTCGGTTAAAGGTACGTTCATATTTTGGATAGAAGTGTTCTGTAGTTTAATTATGAGCCCTTCAGGACTCTGGGCGAAGATTTGAGGCAATGGGAGGCAGAGAATACGCATAAATTAACTCTTGTGTGAGGATTGGAATATGTCTTGACTTTGAGCGGGCGCGCATGGAGTTGGTAGTAAGAGAAAATAGTAGTATTTGATTAGAGAGTGTGAACGACATGTACAATCTATTGTAACAAATACACCAGTTTACTGCATTAATTGAATACAAACATAAGATTGGAGAATATGGTCTTAATCAAAGATGCAGTGTTCGCTCGGATGCTTCAACTCGATGATTTCAAAAGGATATATCCTCCCCATCAATTCCTCGGGTTTATGGTTGAACAGACTCCTGTGGCGAGCCAGGATAATTTCCGTACACACCAAGGGTGTAACTGTAAGTACAACTCTTTCCAACTCGAATCTCCTCCTTGGCCCAAACTGATCGACACCAACATTTAAATTCAAAGAGACATCAGCCCCCCCCTCTGCCCGAACCCCCCAAGCTTCGGCAGACACAGCATGCCATTTCATATTGATATGTTTGACAGTTTGGGGTTTCAGTTTACTGCAGCCAAGCTGATGCTGGAGGGATATAAAAAGATGTACCAATCTCTGAGAATGCATCATTCCATCCCTCCTTTCCTGTTGTGCCCTCCTATGCATGCCTCTTTCTCTCTCTATATCATCCCAGCTCATCTATCATCCTTATTCATGCTGGGTTCACTGCACTTGTTGCTGTGCACAGTCATTGGTACGTTCCCCATCTCGCGTTGATACATGTGTCGTGGTCTCGTGACTCGAACTCGGTGCCCGGTTGGGTGGGTAGCCGGAGTTTTTTCCTGCTTGTCGACCGCTATGGTGACTGGTGTTCTGTTGTCGAGCTCAATGGTGAGCTCATTTCGTTTATGCTTGGATTCATTTTCTGAATGCTTCTCTACAGCTTGCATATCTCCCACAGTGGCGATGTGTCATCGAGCTCATCTAGGTATGTGTATCCTGCCATTCATTCAGATTGTGCGTTGGTGCATACATGATTTTCTCGATCTAGTCATTCTTGCTGACTATCACCCAGGAATAAATGCTGACTTTGCCCATCGGTACCTATCCATATCAACATTGTCAGCCAGGCAGAAGAGTCGGAGTCGAGCTTCAGCATTGAAATGTTCATGAGGGAGAGGATACGCAAGAGTTTCTGAGAGAAAGTGTGGGGATGGTGATGGTGAGTACTTTGATTTACTCAAATTCATGTGTACTCACATCCGCAGCTCAATCTGTACAATGACACTTCCAGTGCACACATGCCCACCCTTCAATTCTTCAGCACTGCAATGTCGCGTACGCGGTCACACAACTCGCACGAGGATGATGGTCCACTATGTAGCTTCAAGGTAAGCAGCACATTTGACATACAACACTGGGCTGATGGACGTTTCAGTGTACACGAGAGCAACCTACATTGCAGCAACAACAGAGACTCAGTTGCAGGGGGATGGGCATCATAGGGAGCAGAGCTGTGTGGATGATGGAGGAGGTCGTGCTAGCAGGAGGCAGGGCATGCTATTCTTAGATGAGAGGGAGGCGGAGGGAGGCATGTCTGGTTGGGAGAGTCGGCGACTTGTAGACAATGTCGAGACGGTCGCCGGATGTGGATTTTGTGGGTAGACCCCAGGCATGTGTGATAAGAAATGCGGACTCACGGTGGCTGTAGACAATTCCTCTAGCACCCTTGCAAAGGCTGCATAGACCACTCCAGCATGAGTGCATCATTCTCCTCTATGAATTCTTCTTTTACAGTATGGCGTCATCACCCTAATCAACAGAATTGTATCCATATTGCCAATTCCTTCATAATCTCAGCCGAGTCGCTATATGCTGCCTGCCATCCACTGTAGCTTTGTGGGCTAATGCTGAGAGGACTACAACTGACATTGCTATCGTTACTGGTACCAAATACTGAGCGCACTGGGCGTTCAAATGCAAGGCAGAATTCAGGTGTTAATGCTTAAATTAGGCATGATGCATGAACGTTCAGCAAAGACGTGGGAGAGGAGATAATGGCTTGGCATGACGGTTGAAGAGAAATGCATCGGCCTGACTACCCGGCTTCGGGACGCGACTCTTTCCTTTATCTAGGAATATTCTCCTCTTGTTCTCCCCCCCTAATTCCTCTAATTCCTTTCTTTATATAATGGACCTGCACTCCTCCATTTCTCCTGCCCAAAGTTACATTTCAGGGTCCATGAAGGAGTACAAATGATTATTTGAATTTCTTTACAGTATCAGGTGTGTTCTTTAGTAGTACGGACATGCTGTGAATGCTGAAAGTTTTTTTATATAGAGATTCATTATGGATTTCTACCAGAAAGACATCCTCTTCACCCCTAGTATTGCATACCGCCCTCTCCAACAACAGGCAGATTCCATCTCGCTTGATGTGAGATCACTGCTGACGGGCAACAATTCCACAGTCATAAGATAGCAAAGGAAACTGCGAGTGGAAGACCATTCTCTGTCCTGACAAGGTGGCCTTACAAACCGTCCCTCCCTTCCATCAAAAGTTCTATATCGCTGTCCATCTATGAGAGACTACTACGACTCGTCTTGATACAATTTTCATTTTTCCCCTTGACTTTCTACCACCATGATGGATGCGACTCCTCCTTCTTGCCTCCCATCTACCCTTTCCTTCCAATAACAGACGAGCTTTTCCTACTATTTTCCATTTCTATCCTGTCCCAAGAAGTGGACGAGGAAACGCAAACCAAATTTTGGAGTATCAGTTGCGCTCTCAACAGGACGTACATAGTAAAAGTTGACCAGGACATATAGATTTTTCTTTGGTATTTATGCTAAAAAGACGGCTTCTATGTACCAAATATTGTGCGCCTCCCCCCAACATCTGGTGGTTCACATTGCCAGTCGGAGAATGTTGCAGTGGAGCGACAACATGTAGCAGGAAAGCAGAAGAAACCTTTGGGATCCTTGCACAGGCTTCAAGACCATTCTCTATCCTGACAACGTAGCCTTCATCAGCGGTAGTCTGTGCAGTGAATTTATGTCGTGAATGTTGGTGTTTTCGGGGCCACCTTGGTGTGTTCTTCATTATCATGGAAACAATTCAAGTTCTGATTTTCGTCCTTACGAATAACAGCATCACAAATAGCGCATAACGTGAGTTCTTGTTAGTCGAGTGACATTACCGACTTTCTTTCACATGTCCTCAGTATGCTGGGTATTTCTGGACAAAAATTGTGAGATCATGCATGAGGGAATGAGATATTGAGAGAGGGTGGGTGCCTCCACCCCTAAAAGATAGGCTACCTGGGTGCCTCAAATGTGACCAGAGGGTGACACCTACTTCATCTCAGTTGATTACCTTGTGACCATACAACTCACTGTGATGGACCTATTGGTTCATCACATCACAATGTCAATGTCATGTGAGCAATGCCTTGTGATTTTCAAATGCACTGTGACAGACCTATTGCTGAGTACCTGGCTGCATCTTTGCCCAGGCCACCTGGCCATGCAGACATCCTCATACTGCCCTGGGAAAGTCAGCCACCAAATGTAGCAGGCCATCCTGAGCTATGACTGGGTTAGGAAGTGAGATGCGCATGACTGGATGAGAGGAAAGGAGACCCACCATTGTGACTTTGTGGCAACCTTCTTGGTTGGATGTCTAGATGAAATGTCTATTCAGGAAGGAGTATTGGTGGATGTGACCTGGCAGACTCAGAGCAAGTCTACACCTCACATGAACATAGAGGACATGCACAAAATCCTTTGGGAGCTGTCTGAATTGGGCTTCAGGTTGGAAATCTTATCTGTGGATAGTCATTTGAGGGTCATCAAGAATGACTCTGCTCTAAGGAAGCATCAAAAACACTTGGGATACTGTTTTCCCAGAGGACCTTATGACTGGTGCTGGATTGTCGAGCTTGTAGAAGCCCACCTTAGTCTCACAGAGTCTAGCTGGATGTGTCAGGCTCCATACATCTCCTCACTACACCATGTGATGAGTACATGGAGAAATTGTTTGCAGAGTATATGGGATGAAAAGGACAGATATATGGAGGATGTGTTGACATCTTTGCAATGGGATATGGCTCTGTTTTATTGTGAAAGTTTCTATGTAGCCTTCAGTTGGGCTCCCACTTTACCATGTGAGTTGGGTCACATCCTGGATGTGGATGCAGAGTACCCTGAACATGCTGCACCCCTAACCAAATCTGCTGGTTATTACCATGATGTTATGGATTGGGAGGCATCATATTGAGAACATCACATGTATATTTGTCTAATGTCACACTATGTGACTGACCTACAGGTTTTGTGACTCAGTGACATCATGGACAATGCATAATAGATTCTGATTTCAATTTAAATAGTCTATAAAAGGGCAACTGTTTTGGTATTGGATAGCCAGAAATATAAGCATTTGGTCCAATTAGGGAATACATCAGTTGCACTGCCAGCTAAGAGTCTGGAGAGTGGAACATAGAGGTTGATCTTGACCAGTGTGAAGCACATGCTTGTTTGTTTTTTTCAAGTGTTTGGTGGCAGAATTTATTAACAAATTTGACAGACATTAAATAAAAATACATTATTGGCTATCTAAAAGCATGTCCCATGCCCAGGAGTGATCTATGTGACTGATGTGACAAAGTGTGCCTTAATGTGCTCCATTGGGAACAGAATTGTCAGAATCACTGTTCCGACGATCAGTGTCCTCGCATGGCCACACCTACCCTTGTGCAATTGTGTGTGATCTCAAATTTTAGTCCAGTAAAACCAACCATACTCAGTTGTCATATGCCTGTTTGTTTATAACCAGAAATCACTGCTTTTGGTCTCAACATCAAGTCTCTCCCCCAGCACTATGGCCTTATCTCCAGTGACATGCCCGCTAGGCATTTACATGTGTAATTTTGTGTTTTATAACATTATACACAAGTTGTGAAGCCCTGCTGATATGCCTGGTATCAGGCTACCCATAGATTTTGCAAATTTTATACAAAATACTGAAAACTACTAGCTGTACTAAGGACTAGAGTGGAGACTTCGCACTGCTAAGTCGAGTCATCTAGATCAGTGTTGGAGCACTTAAAACTGTAACAGAAGAGGAAGTAGAGAAGACATCTAGATGAGTCAACTCCACAAGCCTTTCAAGATTACTTGCTATTATCCATTAAAAACAGACTACACATAGTCACCACACAAATGGGACCTCACTGTATCTATGCGAACCCAAAAATCCAGAAGTTAGAAAAACTGAACTAGATTTAGCCTGTCAAACTCAACAAATCTGAAGCCCACCTCAAATATCTACTAAGTCATGATGGAACCAAATTCCTCCATGAACTTAGTCTAAAAAGAAATGAATGAGAAACCCTGAACCCTGAAAGAAAGAATAGCCTAGTCAGGATCCAAGGTACCAGTCTAGATCGCGCAAGTGATCGTGACCAAATACAATCTCGGTACCTCAATCAATCAATGATCGGTGGTTACATCCACTAAGATACTAAGCAATTAAACAAGTACTGAATGAATAGCCACATGGCACCATAGGAAAAACAGAGGCAGGAGTGCCTACAGACCAGTATGGCACTCCTAGGCAATAGAAAAACCCGTTGCCTCCCCATATAACTGAATGGATATCTCAGAATCACGCCATTCTTATAGAATAATTACTCATCATTTGTATTACTACGCATAATCACACTACTAGTAGTCTAGATAAGCGACTCCTATATCTAGACATAGAATACTATAAAATATCGTCATCTAGACACACAACAGCAGGAAAGCATTCCCCCATATTTGTGCTAGTGGCCTATAGCTACCTAATCAAATAACAGATTTAAGTGCCTGTCCTTGACTGAGTAATTCATTGCTAAGTCACCCAGATAAGAAAGAACAAGTAGTTGAAGTGAAATAAGCCCTAGAACACTTTGAGTTCAAACAATTGAAAGAGTCAGCATACTCTAGAGTCTGTGCGCTCTGTGCAAGTCTGTGTATCCTTTGTAGAAGTCAGTGTACTTCTTTGTCTCAAGTCAGCGAATGTGTGTTGAGAGTTAGTAAACTCTAGAGCCTGTGAGCTCTTTGTAGAACCTGTGTGTTCTTTGATTGTTTGAGTTAAGGAGTAATCTAGATCAGCTATTGCTCGCCTAGGTGACGTTTGTTCCCTGAACTAGACCAGTTCCCACCTACCTATTAAACCCCATGCCATTATAACTCATTATCTCGACTAGTGTATCTTGTGTAAATGTCTTCTAGATCAGAATCAGAAGTAGTTTTTGAACACTTTACATTGAATTATCAACATCTAAGATCGTACACAGGTGCTTCTACTGTACCCAACCTCGAACTTACAAACATTGGTGATAGTGTGAGTGTTTAGAGTGAGAATTAGTCTCTAGATTTCTCATCTAGAGTTTAGTTTTCCTTTGAGCACTGCCCGTTACCAAGCACATCATCTGGAGCCCACTGCGAGGGGTATATCTAGATTTTGATAAATCTTGTTTGAAAATAAATTCTATTCGACGCTACAAGTGTTGAAACAGAAACTAGATGTGATAACAGCTTGTATACAATCTGTTTGCCCCACCAAAACTGCGAGGAAAAGGCAAAGCAAAGTCCACAGAACCCGTACAAGCAACAGCTTCAGGCAGTACTTCATCAAGAACTGTTTCAAAGCCACTTGGAAGATCTACTACCAACTTTAGATTAGCAGGAGTTGTTGAGCCCTTGAATTACGATAATCTAGTTAGCAAGCAAAAACACAGTACACCTGTACCCAGTAGTCCAACCACTACAGTATGGAGACCACTTGTTCCTCACAGCCCAGAAGCTAGAGCAGAGCAGCACATCCAAGCTAGCAACGCGAATCATCACAAAAGAGCCCAGCTTCTTGCCCTCTCATCTAGATTTAGATCTTCCCTGAATCTTGGAAATAACACTCCAACATTCACCCCATTTGGGCCTGTACTTACAAACTCACAGCCCACTCAAACCTCTAGAAGTACGAACATGTCTTCTAGTACCCAAAAGATGCCTAGGCCTATGGCTAGGGATGCTGCGAGATTCAATGGCGAAAAGTCAGAGACTATCAGGCGTTTCTTGTCACAGATGGAGGATTTATTCTCTGATTGTGGTATCACAGACAACACTGAAAAGAAGAAACAATTGGTTTGGTACGTGGATGCGGACACAGAAGAAGAGTGGAAGTCTATAGCGGAGTATGACTCAGGCACCTTTGCCAAATTTAAAGAAGCAATCATAAAGAATTATCCAGAGGCTCAAGATGCAGAGTCTGGGACCATAAATAGGTTGACCCGCATTATGCAGCAATTCAAAAACCTTGGTCTGGATGAGCGAGAAGAGTACTTAAAATTCAAAAGAAAGTTTCTGACTGAGGCAAGGAAGTTAGAGAAACCTCCCCTGATTATCACGAATCGAGAGCTAGTTGTAAAATTTCTTGAAGCTTTGTCCTCCTCGTTTCAAGAAAATCTCTCTGCAAGATTGAGTATCAAATGTGGTCTTAAAAGCAGTTTGGCACCAGCCACCGCACCTGCCACAACAGGCACAGCTGCCACACAGCCTGTTGCACCCATTACTACTACTAAAATTGAAAGACGAGAAGATTTACATACTCTGACCAAGGTAGTAGCTGAAGCAGACAATATAATATTGAATACATCTGGAATTTTTTGTGTCTCAACAGAAACTGAAGCTGTAGATTCCTCATCTAGTTCACGAAAAGACAACTCTAGCTTGAAAGTAGAAGTCAAGGAAGTTAAGCAGCAAGTTATTAGTCTTCTTGATCAACTAGAGGTCACCGAGAAACAGAATGATGTGCACCAGAAACAGCTACTGGAAGTACTCCAGCAGTCTAGAAATAATGGCACGCAGTCATCTAGATCATGAACCGGTGAAGGAAGGGTAGCCGCTCCTGACAATGTATGCTGGTATGACCGTAAACTTGGGCACTTTGCCAAAGATTGTGGAACTGTCAAGCAGCATATCACAGAAGGGATGCTCAAGCTCAATGGGAACAAGCTAGTAATGAGTGATGGCAACCAGGTGCCTAGTCAACCATCAAAGACTGCACCATATGAATGAGTGGTCGAGCATTTCAGGAAAAAGAAGGCCGGTCAGTTATACTTTGAAGATGTTGGAGAAGTTGGGGGCATCTACCATTTAGCTGCACCTCTTAGTACTGAAGTAAACTCAGTGTATACCAACCGAGTTGCAGATACTAGGGACAACATTATCCAAAAACTTCGACAAGACGTTCAAAAGTTACAATTACAACAACAGAATACAAGTATGAATAGTCACTTAGTACAACAACCTGTATCCCAACCTGCCAATCAAAATAATAATTCTAATCTAGATGTGAATTCCTTTATGAATCAGATGAGGCTCTTTATGAACCAAGTCTCGGCCATGAATGAATCTATGTCGCAAAACAAGAACAGCCAGTTTGTGGCCACATGCACTGGCACAGGCTCGACTCAGCCGGATTTCAAGAGGGTCCGATGAAGGCAAAAGGGAGGATAAAGTCGAAGCCTATGACTTTACCCCATGAAAAGCTGGAGGACTGTTTTAAAAATCAAGGCAAGCAAAAAGAATTACAAAAAGATAAAAAGCAAGTTGTTGAGAGTGTTGAGTCAAGTAGTGATCAAGAAGTTATGAAGGATAAGGAGGAGAGTCCCAGCAAGCTGGTCTCGAAAACCAAATCTAGAGTAACACTGGACGAGGTAACAGATGATGAGTACAAAATAAGGCAAGAGCTTCCATACCGGAACATAAAACCCTTGAATTACAAGCCTCTAGAAGTTGATACCTGTATCAAACTTACCAGTAATACTAAGAAAATTAGTGAACCCTTGGGAAATGACAAAACACCTGCATACAAAAATATTCTACCCATTCATAAGGATGGAAGAGCACAGGAAGCCATGTCAAAAATCTTGGGGTCCTCTATTTCCATCAACACAAAAGAATTATTAGACCTGTCACCTGTGGTAAGAAAAGAATTAGTGAAATTTATGGCTAAGAAGCGAGTAGCAACTCAACCAATAGTGCAAAGTACCTATGGTGTGGGGGAGGATCATCTAGATCAGGCTCCCTTACCATTCAGCATGGAAAACCCTGATCTAGACAACAAAAGAGCAAAAGCCCTTAAGTTTGATGCCATTGAGGTGACTGAGCTACCACCTGCACAATTGACAGTTTCACAGTTCGCAGCTGGCATAATTCCTGCTGGGACTTTAATTGTAGGCGACCCGTATTTGCAGTACCTGGATACTTTGGCACCAGGAGAGATGCCTAGACCAGTAATAGTTGGTGAAGCGTCGACTAGTCTAAGAGCTATTTTTCCTGTAATAAATGGCACAGGACGTGAAGAATGTGTAGTGGATGGGGGTTCACAAATTGTCTCTATGGCCGAGCATATAGCTCATAGTCTAGATATTGGTTGGGACCCAGATGAAATGATCCACATGCAGAGCACAAATGGTTCTCTCACTAAGACCTTAGGCCTGGCAAGAAATGTTCCATTTGTATTCCAAGACATGGTAGTCTATCTGCAAGTACATATTATAGATAATCCAGCCTACAAAGTACTTCTGGGAAGACCTTTTGATGTGGTAACTGAAAGCATAATACAGAATAATTCTGACGGAGGTCAGGTCATCACCATCACTGATCCTAACACTGGTCGATGATGCACCATACCCACTTATACAAGAGGGGCACAGTCTAAGTTATCTAGACCTGTTGAGACCAAGGGTTTTCACAGCTCGAAGATCTGATGGACAATCAGGGAGAGCTAGTGGTACAATTTGTCAGGAACTGTGATGGAATCATTGAGATTGAAGCCTATATCAGCCCTGAGGACAAAGCGAGCTTCTCAAAAGAAAACCTTCGAGATGTGTTCCTCATGGTGGCCGTCAATTGTGATAATGAACTATGAAAAGATGCACCTGCTGCAGATCTCTTAGAAGCCTATTTTAATGGGAAGATCTTGCAGCAAGCATCATCATGTTGTAACAGTATGTATGAATGAGATAGTGACGATAAAGCTCATCTAGATTTGCATTCAATACCAATATATAATGTAAAATGTACTGACTGGTCTAGACAAGGGTCAACAACTAAGGAAAAATACCAAAAAACAGCATTGGTGCCTGGTTCTGAACATCTAGATGACAGAATGAATAACAATAGCTATAAACTGGTATCGGTATTAGCTACTAAGAAGTATAAACCTGTAGCGTTAAAGGTCAAACCACTTCTAGGTGACCTCCCAGACAAATTCAGGATCATAAGAGAGATAAAAGGCAACCCTCTGGAAGGGATGCCCGAGTTAAATCCTCACCCACCTGAATTTGTACCCACAGGACATTATACTTCAGAAAGAAGACTTAAGATTGAGGAAAATCACCCTATAGGATTTCTTTGGCCAGAAGAAAGGAAACTTGTACACCACTTCATGTGTCTTCAAGAAAAAGGCTTTGCCTGGGATGACACAGAGGCGGGGCACTTTAGAGAAGATTTCTTTCCACCCATAGACATACCTGTAGTACCTCACACACCTTTGGTTTTGAGAAACATCCCAATCCCACCTGGGATCTATGATGAGGTGTGTAGAACTATCAAGTCAAAAATCGACTCTGGTGTTTATGAGCCTTTGAATTCGTCATATAGATCCAGATGGTTTTGTGTGATTAAACAGGATGGGAAAAGTCTTCGTCTAGTCCACAGTCTGGAACCCTTGAATGCGGTAACAATTGCACACTCAGGCATTCCACCGGCAACAGATGAATTATCAGAACATTTCACTGGGAGAGCTTGTGGAGGTTGTCTAGATCTGTATGTGGGATATGATGAGCGAAATATAGCCATCAGTTCTCGTGACTACACAACATTCCAAATGCCTTTTGGATCAATGCGACTGGTAAAACTCCCTATGGGTTGGACAAACTCTGTACCCATCTTTCATGAAGACATGACACATATACTAAGAGAAGAAATCCCACATGTTACCAGGCCTTATATAGATGATGTGCCAGTTCGAGGACCTAAATCTAGGTATGAGACTGACAATGGATCATATGAGACTATCCCCGAGAACCCTGGTATTCAACATTTTGTATGGGAACACATGCAAAATATGAATCGAGTGGTACAGCAAATGAAGTACTGTGGAGGGACATTTTCAGGACCTAAGTTGTATATATGTGTTGACGAGATGACCATAGTAGGGCATCTGTGTACTTATGAAGGACGAAAAATCAGTGCTGATAGAGCAGGAGTAATCAAATGTTGGGGACCATGTAAACACTTAACAGATGTTTGAGGCTTCTTAGGAACCTGTGGAGTTCGTAGAATGTATATCAAAGACTATTCCAAAATCTTGGAGCCGCTAGTAAGGTTAACACAAAACAGTGTACCGTTTACTTGGGACCAAGAGCAGCAAGATGCTATGAATGCTTTAAAGAAAGCTGTTCTAGATAGCCCTGCCCTTAGGCCACTACGGCTAGATGGCAAAGGCAAGATTGGGATTGCAGTGGATACATCCTACAAGGCCATAGGGTTCATTATCTATCAGATCAACGAAGAAGATCCAAGTAAATGTCACTATGCACGATTTGGGTCTATAACACTGAATGAACGAGAAGCACGGTTCTCCCAACCAAAATGAGAACTTTACGGCCTCTTGCATGCCTTGAAAGCATGTCAATACTGGCTAATTGGAGTCAGGAACTTGGTTGTTGAGACTGATGCACAGTACATCAAAGGAATGTTAAGTAACCCAGGGATGGGACCTAACACAACTATAAACAGATGGATTGAAGAAATCCTGATGTTCCATTTCACACTTAGACATGTACAAGGAGTGACATTTCCAGCAGATGGGCTATCTAGATGAGACCCACAACCTGGAGACGAAGTCTATCCTGATCTAGAAGGCATGGAACTAGAGGATTTTGGTAATCTAGATTATGAAGTTGCACCAGGAACTACTATGATTCCTAAAGAACTGGATGATTTTAAAAGTGAAATAGATACCAGAGGAGGATATACCCTCGCCACTAGTATCTCCGATCTAGAGAACGAACTGGACAGAGCTAGAATACAAGAACAAGATTACCGTGACATATACTTAGCACAGGAAAATAAGAACCAAATTATTTGGCAGTTCTTGAACAAAACACCCCTTATCATATATATAAGATAGGATGCGCACAGCCACCAGAATGCTTATGTAAATTACCGGACTTTGAATTTTCAGTCTTTCCCAGTGAGCACTGCCACAACCGGCTATTGAATGACCGGTCAGCACTGCCACAGCCTGGGCCATGCTGCACCCATGCCATTCTGGCACTTTCCTCCCTCCCCTCATCTTCCCCATTGACTGTCAGTCTCCCCTGTCACAGGTAAGTGTTATTTTATTTTCCTGTTATATACATCCTTCTCATAGCTTCCTAATAGCCCTGTTTGGTGGAGTTTTCACAGTACTGCTCCCTTATCTTTACTGAATCTATGGTTTTTGCTGATGTCTCTTCTTCAAGCAGATCTGTCTATTCTGTGTGTTTCCTGTTACAGTGGTGGCTTTCTAAAGCTCACTGTCAGATTCTGTTTCTGATTGCTCTCAGTCTAAACTGTCCTGCTGTAATCAGGTGATTTCTTGCTGCACTGCCATGTATGTCTATTTCAGTAGCTTCTACCATTAATGTATGCTCATAATCTCTCTTCTTTATTAGGGAACCATCAACTCCCACCTATGAGAATAATGCCTTCCAATTTCCTCCTCCTGTTACACCAGAGCATGATCACCAGTCAGAGAGAGAGCGTGATCGTCTTCAGCACCTACAGATGACTTCACCCTCTCATCGTAGGGGTTGATCACAACATCCAGGTCCTGATCCTGATGTTCCACTTCCACAGCTTTATATACCACCAGAGACATGAATTCCATCTCAGTTAGATCGTCCAGTAGAACATCCAATGCCTACTATTCCATCTCTACCTGTATTTCTTACAAGACGTGGACAACGTAGAAGGCCATGTGGTAGTGCCCGAGGTGGTGCTCCTATTCAGCTAAATAGTCATCATTCTGTTTCTGTTTCATCCGATAATCATAATCAAAGAGAACAGAGACAGAGCACAAATGTAGATACTGATCCTCATTCTGTACCATCACCACCGGAATCACCACCACCACCACCAGAATCACAATCAAGATCACGATCATTATCACCACCATTACCACCTATTTCTACATCTCTTCCTCAGGCCAGATGCCCATATGTTGAACCATGCTCTCAGCAAGATTTGGGAAAGATGAAATGGGTTGGTGAGCATTGTGGAGCACCACATTGGTTTGATGAATGTATAAAAAATTCGTCCAAGGCTCATCCCTGTTTTGGCATGTGCTGCCTTCAAGGACAAATTAATTTGCCTCCTCTTCATCCAGCTCCTACCATTCTCTGAAATCTTCTCTTTGGCAATGATTTAATGTCAAAAGCCTTTTTTTATGATATCAGACAATACAATGCAGCATTGTCATTTACATCTGTAGCTGTAAATATTGATGAGACAATCACCAATTCTTCTGGACCATACTGCTTTCGTATATCTGGCGAGCTTCATCATCGGATGGGATCTTTGTTGCCAAAAGAAGGAGAGAATTTGTCTTATGCACAGCTGTATATACATGATCCAGCAGAAGCCTTATGTATGTGCAATTGTCGCAATCCTAATCTACACCCTGGGATTATGTCTCAATTACAGGATTTACTGCAAGATGTGAATCCATATGTTGATATATATCGCCATGCATATCTCATTATGAAAGACAAGCCCTATGATGAGTATCCAAATATTGAAGTACGATTGCATGTAGGTGATGGTACTGATGGGCGACGATACAATCTTCCAACAGTTCATGAGTTGGCTGCTATTATTCCAGGAGATGGAACTGAAATTGTTAAACCATATTGGGATATTGTTTTATGTATGCATGATCATTCTCTTCAATGCCTTAGCCAACTTCATCCAACTTATCAACCTCTTCATTATGTTCTTCTTTTTCCCTATGGAGAATTAGGTTGGAATCCAGACATGCTCCTGGAAGAGACTGCAAGAAGCACCTGAAAATAGACAAGACTTACTCAGAATATGTATTATGCTTATCATCTACACCATCATCCAGCAACTGAACCAAATGTACCACTATTTAGGGGAGGAAAACTGACACAACAGTATTTTGTGGATGCATGGGCATCAATTGAACAAAATAATCTCAGCTGGATTCGCAAGAACCAGACAACTATTTGTGCAGATCTCTATAAAGGGGTAGTTGATGCAGCTACTAATGAAGATGGGTTTGAAAATACTGGCAAACGATTGGTCTTACCATCATCACATACTGGAAGCCCCCATGCAATGTATCAGCTGTATCAAGACTCTATGGCCATTTGTAGAGCCTTGCAAAAGCCAGATATCTTTCTTACAATGACAACTAATCCAAAGTGGCCAGAAATTGTAGAGGCTTTAAAGTGTACAGATGGACCAAATCAAAAGGCAGAGGACCGACCAGATATTGTAGCAAGAGTTTTTGAGCTGAAAAAGGAGGCCTTACTGAAGGAAATCAAGAAGGGTGGAATATTTGGCAAAGTTAAAGCTATGGTGCATACTATTGAATTTCAGAAGGGTGGACTCCCTCATATGCATCTTCTGATATTTTTGGATTCTGAATATAAAATCCGTACACCTGCTGATGCTGATTCAGTCTCATGTGCTCAAATTCCAGATCCCGAAAAATATCCAATTCTTTATGAGATTATCACAAGATGTATGGTGCATGGTCCCTGTGACCATCGCTGTATGAAAGATGGTCATTGCACAAAGAACTATCCAAAAGAATTCAATGAACATACTGAATTCACCACTGATGGATATCCCAATCTGGCACACCCTAACAATGGTCGACAGTATGTTAAAATAGATGGTGACAAATGTACTGTCTATGACAATTGTAATGTTGTTCCATACAATCCTTATCTCAGTGCACGTTATGACTGCCACATCAATGTGGAGGTTTGTGTTACTATCAAGGCCATTAAATATATCCACAAATACATATACAAGGGCCATGATAGGACTACATTAGAGGTTCAAGATCATGATGAGATCAAAGAGTTTTTGGATGCATGCTATATTTCTGCTATTGAATCATGTTGGAGGATCTTTGGATTTCGACTACATCAAGAGGAACCAAATGTTGTTCGTCTTCAGGTTCATCTTCCTGATGAACAGCTCATTACATATGATGAGAATGCCAGCCCAGAACAAATATTAGCAGCTGCAGAGGAAAAGACAACCACTCTATTGCAATGGTTTGAGCTCAATAAAAAGGATCCAAATGCACACCAATATTTATATCAGGACACTCCTGCTCATTATACCTGGAATAAAAAAGCATGGAAGTTATGCCAAAGATACACTACTATTGGTCGAATGTATCAAGCTGCACCCTCATCAGGTGAACGATTCTATCTATGGCTTCTTTTGACTGCTGTTGCCAGTGCTCAATCCTTCCAACATCTACATACTATAAACAATGTGGAGTATGCTACTTTCAAAGAGGCATGCATTGCTATGGGTTTGCTGGAAAATGATAATGAATGGAAGCAATGCTTAGAGGAGGCAGCTATCATGAAGTCAGGAGCACAGTTGCGATCACTGTTTGCAACTCTTCTTCTCTTTTGTCATCCAGCAAAGCCAGATGAGCTATGGGAGCAGTTCAAGAATAATATTTGTGATGATTTGGCACATAAACTCCACCAATGTGATGTTCCAAATCCAACAGATGCCCAGCTCTATGATTTTGGTCTCCACCTTATTGATAGGCTTCTTCAATCTCATGGTCGTCATCTTTCTGAGTGGACTCAGATGCCAGCCTCTACTATGGACTGGGCTGCATATGAGGATAACCCTCTCCTGGCTGCACAGCTGACCTATGATATTCCATCTCTTCAGCAATTAGTTGCTAAGAATCTTCAAACATTCAATGCAGAGCAAAAGACTGCTTTTGACATAATTATTGATTCTGTTACTCATAAACAAGGAAAATTAGTATTTCTTCATAGTGCTGGAGGTGGTGGAAAAACCTTTGTGTGTAATACCATTGCTGCAGCTGTTCATGCCCAAGGATTAATTGTATTAGCCTGTGCTTCATCCAGTATATCAGCGATTCTCTTAGTAGGAGGATGCACAAGCCACACCACTTTTAAAATTCCAATTCCTTCATGTGATGACACAACATGCAATATATGCAAAGGAACCCATCTGGCTGAACTTCTTTGTCAAACTTCTCTTATCATCTGGGATGAGGTTCCTATGCAAAATAGACATGATATTGAAACCGTTGACCGCACTCTTCGTGATATCCGCAATAATGATGCTCCTTTTGGTGGACTAACAGTTCTTTTTGGTGGTATGTGTATTAATTATGTGACTCTATAGATTGACCTTTCTGATTATTGACTTTAGGAGACTTTTGTCAGACATTGCCTATTGTTTCATGGGGATCACGAGAGCAAATTGTTGCAGCTTCATTTTGCCGTTCACCATTATGGCCTCAGATCCAGGTCATTCATTTGAAGAAAAACATGCGTCTGGATCAGACTCCTGAGAATGTAGAGTTTGCTCAATGGCTGCTTACTGTTGGTGCAGGAGAAGGACTCACTGAGGATAGAGCCATCTCTCTTCCAGATTCTATGCGCCTTGCCAACCCATCACTTTCTGGACTTATCAGTTACATTTATCCAAACATTCAAGCTGGCCATTTTGAAGATCGCTTTTTTTTAGAACAAACAATTCTCTCTGGACGCAATGATGATGTTGATGAAATCAATCAACAGGTTCTGGATATGTTTCCAGGACAAGAGACAGCCTATTGGAGTACAGACAAGATAATAGAAGAAGAGTTGGATGATCCCACTACTCTTTATCCAGTAGAATTTCTTCAAAATTTCAATGCTTCTGGGTTGCCATGTGCAAGGCTGGCTCTCAAAATTGGATGCCCTCTCATGCTTCTCCGCAATTTGGATCCAGGAAATGGCCTATGCAATGGGACACAAATGATTCTCACACGTTGTCACCCCCATGTATTAGAGTGTTGTCTTCTTAGTGGGAACAATGCTGGCAAGGTTGTCTTTATTCCATGCATCTCAATCAATGCAGATACATCTGAACTTCCCATTGCATTTTCACGTCGCCAGTTTCCAGTCAGGCTGGCATTTGCAATGACAATCAACAAGTCTCAAGGACAGTCAGTTACTTATATTGGATTAGATTTACGTACTCCTGTTTTTTCACATGGACAACTCTATGTAGCACTTAGCCGTTGCACTTCAGGACAGCGCATTCAAGTTCTCTTTCCAGATACAGAAAAGGGTACAAATACTTTGAATATTGTATATCCTGAAGCTCTATTACGATCATAATATATATTTTCTCTAAAACTAACATCTCAGAATTTAAGTAATAAGCCAGGTTTGGGGCGGGCCCCAACAAGCTGAAGTTCCATGTCGTAGTCAGGTTGCCAAGACCCGAGGTACGAGGGTCTGGCAATCGTGATGAAGACATGGGACGGAAGCTTGTAGATTTGAAGTCTTGATATGACCCTAAACAGTCAGCAGAGTACCTAACAGATCATTGAACTAAGGGTGGTATAGTGCAAGATGAACACCTTTATTTTGTAAGGAAATGGTTAAAAAACCCTAAGTTTACACCTGAGAATTATAATGAAAAGCAGTACACCAATTTTAAACAGTACTACTGGAATTTCTTCTTGGACAAAGAAGATAGGTTATACAGGCATAATTTAGAGGGGTGTCACAAGTTAGTAGTTGATCGAGATCACTGAATGTACATGATAAAAGCGAGTCATGACTCACTTGGACATTGGGGATTTTATGCAACAAAGTCTCTTCTAGAACAGAGATTTTGGTGGCCTGAACTAGATTGAGACGTGAGCTGGTATATCAAGACTTGTCACATGTGTCAAGTCAGGCAGAAGAGAATGCTCAGGATCCCTCCTAGTCGAACAGCAACACCTAGTCTATTTCAGAAAGTACACTGTGATACTATGATAATGCCTATCCCCTCGAATAAATGTAGATACATAGTTCATGTCTGTGATTCTCTGTCTTTGTGGCCAGAAGGTAGACCACTGGCTGCTGAGAATGCTAAGAATATTGCGGTATGGTTCTTTGAAGATGTCATTTGTCGCTGGGGGTGTCCTGACGAAATGGTCACTGATAATGGTGGACCATGGGTGGCAGTACTCCAGTGGCTTGAGGATAAATATGGGATCACTGGTATAAGAATATCACCTTACAATTCTCAAGCGAATGGCAAAATTGAAAGGCCCCACTGGGATATCCGTCAAGCTCTGTACAAAGCAACAGATGGTAACCCAAGTGAATGGTTTTATTTCTTTTCGCATATATGATGGGCGGATCAAATCACGACTAGACGAGGAATGGGTTGTTCACCATACTTCATGGTTCTAGGCATGCATCCGATCTTACCTCTGGACATAGTTGAAGTGACTTGGCTGGTAAAACCCCCAAGTGGTATACTGTCTACTGAAGAACTCATAGGCTTAAGAGCGCAAGCCATGGCTAAACATATTCAACATGTCCAAGACATGAGGGAACGTGTGAGTAAGACTAAACTAGACAATGTACTTCGCTATGAACGAGAAAATAAAGCGACCATAACCAATTATGACTTCAAGCCTGGCCGCCTGGTACTTGTAAGGAATACATGTGTAGAAGATAGTTTGAATAATAAATTGGAACCTAGATACCTAGGCCCAATGATCGTAATCAGAAGGATGAAAGGGGGCTCCTACATCTTAGCAGAAATGTACGGGTCAGTACTGGGAGGAAAGTTTGCTCAGTTCCAAGTCATACCATACAATGCCAGGTATAGGGTTGACCTCCCCAGTAATATATATGACTTAATCGATGTAAACCCACCTACTCTAGACAAGCTGGTCAGAGAAGAAGAGTCATCTAGAACAGAATATCAATATTGCACATTGAATAGGAATAAAGAGTTATATGGGATTGATAGTGTAAAGCTTCATCTAGATCAGGAAACCGATTCGGATTCTGAATCAGATAATGATGGCTACCCTGAGCTTCAGGAATATAGCGAGGAGAGAGATCTAGATGATGGGTCACCTCTGACGAAAATACTTAGAAGTGCGAGGCAAGCCAAATAAGATAAACACATAACACCCTTGTATTCACAAAAGCTTGTAACGACTGGGTATGCTAGAGATGGCTACTAGACAGTTGGGATAAGGAAAGTTTCGAAACATGATAGAGATTAATGATGATTTGGACAGATAAAAGAGTGACTGAAGTTAGTTAAAATTCCCTGAGAATCTGCCTATGCTGAACGATATCTTGTGGCAGTCATTGTGAAGGAATAAAACAAGTCTAGATCAGGACTGAGCTCACACTTGGATGCAGTGCCTCCAAAGTGCTTCTCAAGAGCATTCACAACCTGCACATGGTGACTAACGACAAAGCAACAATACTGCATCAGGTACTGGATGCGATGGATTGTCGAGATAATTTCGTTATGCAAATCGGCCTCATGGGATCGAAGGACCGTCTAGCTGGGGTTCGAACCTCCGTCCGAGGCAACTAGCTCAGCAGCCACTTCCAAGGTCTTCTTAGTACTCTCGTTATTGATGGCTAAGTCGGCGGCTATGATGGTAATCTAGATTTCAGTACTCATGCCACAGAATGAAAAATAAGAAGTATGAACCAGCCATGGAATACGCAGAATCATTGAATGCAAACTCATTTGCAGCCCTGGGGCACTTGTGAGCCTGAGTAGTGGCCTCATTGGCTGCAGCCTTGGCGACAACAGCCTCCGTGAGCTGGTAGTCCTTAGAATTTAAGTCCATACCCAGAACTAATGCATAAGGAAGGAAAATCACCTCCATGTGCTGTGGTGCCTGGTGCTTCTATAACAATGATAAAGCATGAAAATTAGTAATGCAGCTAGCTTAGATCAGAATATAATGCACAATTGCTTTAGGCTTCCTGGCCCTGGAGGGTACTTTATGTCCTTCAATGATGTTGCCACCAGTAGGGTCCTTGTTGACCACAATTTCGACTTCGTTGTCAATAGACATCTGCTGGATATGAGCGATAACTTCATCAGCAGTGCATGTGATGGCAGCTAAATAAACAGAATAGATACTGTATCAGCTTCTGCATTGGTCAAAGAAACTTCTGCATTACCCATGATGGTGTCCTCCTCAATGATTGCAGGTTCTTCATTGCACAACTCTTCAACAGTGGCTTTGGACTTTGGGGCCTTCTTGCCCTTCTTTGTGGCCTAGACCAGGGAGGAAACAGAAGAGAGAAAGTTGAGTGATCTAGATAAAGACACAGGAATGTGTCGACTCACTATGGGCTTGGGCTTAACCTTGCTAGAAGCAGGCTTGGCAGCAGACACTTCCACAGCCGGGGATGGGACAGGTTGGGCAGCAACGCTGCTTGATCGGTCCTGGGCTACCACTGCTGCAGTCACAAGAGAAGTGCAATGTTGACGGTCCGCATGGATCTGCCCGGTAAAGGCATGGACAGTGTGATAGTCAGGGAACACAATAATCCCAGTATGGTGCTTGTTGATGCACTTGTAGACCTGTTTAATATGGAATAACAGGTCCTTGTTGGCTTTGTTCAAGAAAATGGCACCTGGAAGACGCATCATCTTGACCTATGAACAGATGCATAAATTGAGTGATCTAGATCACCATTGAATAAGAAATTTGTGAAAGACTTATGCCTATGCTGAACAGCTTGTGGCACTGTTCCATCTGCTTCCCCGGATCAACACCAAGTTCGAACAACTGGTCACTGAAATGGATGGCATCGTTAGCCCAGGCAACAAGCCCAACCATATCAATGTCTGAAGAAGGATTGATGGTGGTCATATCTGGAATAAGAGTCAGGTGTTTGTTTGAAACAAGTGTGTATGTTCTAAAGTTCTTCAAGGTGAAGTAGAACGACTTGACCCATCAATGAGGATGTTGAATTTATAGTATGGGGGAGAAGACACATGGAACTCTGAGAAAATTTTGCAGAAATAAACATCCCTAGAAATTGTATTGAAGTCCCAACATGTGATACCTTAGCCATACCAAAAAATCACATTCAACACAGACTCCTAGAACTTAACAGAATACAAGATTGAATTGAAAAATGGACTTGTCTAGTAATCTAGACGACTGGCTGAACCACTAAGATCGATCAAATAGTCAGATCCAACTTAGCTATGGCTGAGATTGTGCATGGAGTGCTTGGGGGAGTATAAATAGAACAAATAACCAAAACCTATTTGAAGTCCCTCGGCAACTTAAGAAGGCATCAAGTACAAATAAAAAGCTTAAACTTAGAAAAAGAACTTCTTAAAGGAATAATTATCACACCATAAAGGCATACCAAATGAAAGAATGAATTTTTTTTTTTTGGCTCAAAGGCTGATGACTAATACATTTAAAAATAAAAAAAAGAGCGCAAAAAAGTGGGAGAACAAAAAACAAAACACATGAAAAAGACCCAGTCAAGCAGCAGAGTCGCCAGCAGAGTCCTCCCTTTCGGTGTCCTTGACGGGACTGTCAGCGGCTGCCTCCAGCATCGCCCACACCTCCTCTGAATCACTGTCAACTTCATCATCTAGATTAGAAGTGAAAACCGTCAGTGAAAACTAAGGAGAGCAGTCAAAAGAACACCTACAAGTTAGAGTGACACGTTGAGAGCCAGACGCAACGGGAGTCTTGGGATCTGCAGCAGGAGCTGGCTCTTTAGGCTGATGAGGCACCAGGATGTAATTGACTGCCGATACATCCTTGAGTAAAGCCGTCTCAGCCACCATCCATCCTTCAAACTCCACGGTGAAGAGCTGTCTAAATGCACAGAGCTAGAAATGCAACAGCGTCGAAGACACTGATCACACCCACACCCAACACTACACACACAAACACGCTCAAGTTTGTGGGGGGATTCTAATGTGATGAAAGTAGCAAACCAATCCAATTGAATTCTCAATATCTCTAAGATACACGCACAGCAATAGCGCTCGTATAATGTCTAGACTTCTCTAAGTCCAAAGGCTTTTCTCAAGAACAAGAGGGTGCAACTTCCGTTGCCGGGCCTCAAGGCAAGGGTGTACAACACAATACAACTTCGTCAAACGTCTCCACAAGTTTCTAGCAGTCGCTCAGGACTCTAATAACCACTGCACACAATCAATAACACCCTAAACACCACTTAAACAACTGCGCTCGAAGCAGAAACCAATTCCTATTAAATTCAACACACTAATAAACCTCGCGCATCGCATGCTAAACCAAAACCTTCGCAAACACGTGCAGAAGTGTCTACACTGACACAAAACTCCGAAACTTCCACAAGAGCCACAGGGTTTGAACCTACGCACTCGAGCTTACAACTGATCATAGATTCACAGGATTCGAACCTATCCAATCCAGAGAAACCCCATCCGACAAGCCAAAGGGTTTGAACCTCTGCTGCTTGTAATGCCTCGCGTCACACAAATGCCCTCAAGAACTCGAAAGGGTGACCTTCAAGACACCGTACTCTTATTCTCTCACAGAGCGCAAGTCAAACCGAAACCAGACTCTCTGCACGGAGTGCCGCGCTATTTTCTTATCTAAGCACGCGACTTAAATCACACAATAGATATCTGATATGGGTTGTATTCTCTCTCAAAGTTCCTAGCTACTCTAAGTGCTAGAGCACGTGGCTGAAAAGCTTTGCACTATTACACTGGGGGCTCGAAACTTGTATTCTACATCTACACTACAGTATTTATACAGTTTTACATCATACATGTCGATACAACTTAATACAGTACTGTTAGAACCTCGGAACATTATTCCTCGCAATGCATGTGCGTTTTTATAGCATGCCCGGGGCTGGACACTTGGTTGGAGGTCTATCTCGAGACCAGACTCTGTTTCCTCATGGTTGAGACTCCACTCACACTGCGCTCTTTGCATTGGCATGTCACTCATCATTTCCTCGGAGTATACCTGGACTGACAACCAATCATATAGGCTGTATCCTATTCTAAAGTTGAGTTTCTAGGTTTCTCTGGTTGGTGGGGGATACCCGTGGTAAGCCTAGGCACTGTGCTCTTTGGCCAAACTGGGTTCTCTCGGAGTTATCTATACTCAGGTATTATTTGGGACATGCACACGCATGCTGCGCGATTGGGGCCCTGTGCGTCATTGATCACTGTGTCATGTAGTTCTTCTTGAGATCAGGCATGTTGTTTATTACGGCTGCAGAGCATGTATGCAATCTGTTGGTAGTGCATTCAGTATCGAGTGCTGAGCTCTTGTACTTAGTGTGACCTCAATGAAGTATCATACTAAGTTAGAGCATGCACTCTACCAATAGTCACTTCAGACTTGCGCGCGCATGCACACATTGTTATACCACATGCGGTGTTGATATCACTGCGCTCTATGTCTACTTTCATACATGCACGCAGCGCGCGTGGCAGATCAATCCTTCTCATATCATGTCTGTCTCTCATCAATTCATTGGAGCGTGTATCTGATCTGCCTCTAGTGTATTCAATATCAAGTGCTGAGCTCTCATACTTAGTGTGACCTCAACCAGTATCATTCTAAGTTAGAGCATGCACTCTACCAATCATCACTGAAGACTTGCACGCACGCGCATTGTTACACTGCGCGCTATCTTGGTTTGTTCACTGCACTCTATTGGTTTGACACTGTGCTCCATGTCTATTTCCATCTACGCATGCGGCGCGTGTCTTTTCATGCGCTCTACTTCTATGTTTCTATATGCGTGCGCGCATGCGTCTTAGCTCAATGTAGTTCTCCTAGTATCATGCCTGTCTCTCATCAATTCCTTAGAGCGCATGGCTGATCTGCCTCTTAGTGCATTATGTACCAAGTGCTGAGCTCTCATACTTAGTGTGACCTCAACTAGTATCATTCTAAGTTAGAGCATGCACTCTACCAATTGTCACTCAAGGCCGCACTGCGCGCGACTCTATATTGTGCTCTATACATGTATCATTGCACTCTGTGTGTTTGACACTGCACTCTATGCATATAGCACTGCGCTCTACCTGTATCTTTCGTTATCTCAGTACCTGGCCATTATGCAATGCATGTATTGATACATTTCGCAAAATTACATGCGTAGACACGTTGCGAGCGTGTCAACGGTTTCTCAGACAATTTTTTCGATCTTGGCCACTTGATGATGAAGTAGCTCGGCGAGACATCCAGCAGCTTCAACGGCAGTGTCAAAGGCCTTGACTAGGTGACTAGCCATATGAATCTGCCTGTGGAGATCTATAAAAAGAAAAACTACTGTTGAAAAGCATACAAAGAAGAAAGAATAAGAAAGACCTACTATCTGGAGTGTGCTTGGTGAATGGTGCAATTGAGACATGAGCCCGGTACCTCTCATGAGGAGTTGCTTTAAACAAACAAACCACCTTCTTCCCATGCTGCCAGTTGCCACAGGCAATGCCCCAGCTGAGAAACTCACAAGGTTTAGTTTGTGTGCCCATAAGACAAAGGGAGCATGGAAGATTGGGCTAAAAGAAGTAAATGTGTTAGCAGAAATAAGAAAAGAGGAGCTACTTACATCCATATCTGTAGTCGCCAGCCAGCTAACATCAGTTGCCCTGACAATGTGAAGGTCAACGTCCTTGAAGCCAATATCGCGAGCTGAAATAAAGGCTTGTGTTCAGAAAAGAGGTCATCTAGATCAGAAATAAGAACCTACAAGGGACTTGCGCTGCAGCCTTGCGACTGAGTTCAGCTTTCTCTTCCTTGGACATACCCTTAGCCTTCTTGGCTGGAGGTGCCTTCTCGGAGGCAGTCTGTGGAGCAGGAGTCATGGTAGCCCGAACATTTGAGGTACTGGCCTGGCCTTCAGCCACCGTGATGTCTTTGTCGTGCTTATGCTTCCCAGATCGGTTCCATGGGTCTGCCTTGCCTGCCTTGGTTGTCACTTTCTTAGCAGCTGCTGATGCAGCATCCTTCTTTGCAGGAGGAGCCTTCTCAATGGGAGGAACCTTGTCCTTTTCAAATACTGCTGGTAAACTAGATCAGAGAAAAAAAACAAAAAGAAAATAAGAAAGAAATGCGTACCAGCAACCGAATTCTTGCTGGGGCCAGCCTTCAACCTCCCCACCACTGGAGAATTGGGGGCTGGTGGCAGTTTGACAGGCCGGGGTGGTTCTTCAAAGCTATCTTCCCCAGAGTCTTTGCTGCTCTCGTCAACTCCTGGTTCCTCATCCTCTAAATAAATGATGGGGTCGGGAATTTTTCGGACCAACATCGGCTTACGGGCAACTATCTCGACACTTTGGAGCACCTAAAAAACAAGGTGGCCTAGATAAGCTTTGGAGAAACAAAAGAAAAACAGACTTACCTTGTGAACAGTTTTGGTCTTGGGCTTGGACTTCTTGGGGGAAAGGTCCTCAATTACCGGGAAAGGCTCACTATGCTTAAGACAACACACCTGGAAAAACCCAATAAAGTTAAAAGAAAAAACCTGGAGAGAATAAAAATGCACTCTAGCAGACTCATGAGCTGTCAGGGACAGATTGTCCCATTCAGCACAATAGTGGTCCACAGGAAGATCGGCAGTGACCAGACTTAGAGAATGACCCAAGTTGATGGTGAACTCCTGGTAACGAGCGCCTGAGGCATGGCATGAATCTTTAAGTAAGCCAATCTAGACAAGAAGAAGTAAAGATAGAAAACTTGGAAATGGGAAAAGTATAAAAAGCAAGCCTTACCGCGATAGGTGCCACTTGCTTGAGAATAATCATGTGCTGGATCACTGGGACCCTCAATTGGGACCCAACAGAGAACAAAGGTGTGACTTTGGACCAAAGCTTGTGTAGGTCCAAGAAAGACATCTTGAAAAAAGCAGAAAGGTCAAAAAATAAGTCAAGAACAGTCTTGATCGCTGGTCACGATGATAGAAAAGTGTAAAAGTGCATGGACCAACACCGCAACAACTTTGGAAACCGATTTAAAGCCCACCAGAGGTTGCTGCATGCCTAAAAGCACAAGTACAAAGAAAAAGCCACAGACTGTGATGAATCACATAGATTTAGAGTCCTGAGAGGACTTAAGAATGAAATAACTGTATGAAAAAGACAGAGGCGTCAGATGAAAACCTATTAATAAACAGGCAAATTTGATCGCACCTGTCAAAAACCCTGAGAATCATGACGGAATTGGAATTTGTCAAAAACCAAAGTAGATTGACAAAGTGACTTTCAGATCTAGACCAGAGAGAGACAGCTAAACTAGACTAGTAAAAATATGAACATAAATAACAGTACAAAAAACTACACTACTGGGTCAAAGAAGAGACTCAGGTGACTAGGGATAGTCACTATTTTAGTGCAGGGAGATGATACGCTTGGTATCAAGCTACCTGTTGATGAACCTAGACTTCCATGGAAATGGCAAACCAAAACTCAAAGAGTAATGATTAATGACGGTGTAGACCGGAGATAAAGGTACTGTGTTGTGCGAGTTGTTTGGGGCACCTCCATGCGACCTAATCACTTCCTCTAGACGCGGGTTTATACTGCGACTTTTCAGTCAAGCAAGTAGCACTCAAGCAATCGAGTACTAAAAGGTGTTGGCTGTAGGCCGGTGATAATCTCAATGACAAGATTGAATGGAATCGGGTATGACGTGAATACCGCAAATCTGGTATAAAGAGGAGAAACCACTAGATGAGGTCTCTAGACATAGGTCCTATGAAAATAACGGTGAAAGTGGAGCTATGTGTGCGGCAGTTAGTTTATAACTGGTGGAGTGTTGATCTACTGGGTGGCAATCCTAATAATGCCGGTCACTGTGGGCAAAAGTGTGAAAATATGTTTATATCCAGTGGAGCACAGAGATAACGAGCATTGATCCTATATGAGACGAAATATGCCGAAGTCGATGTCGAAAGCTGAGGCTACTCAGAGATGTTCCTATCCTATGTCAATGTCAAACCTATGAGTCCTCTCGAGGGACTATCCTATCCTATCCTATAATGGTCCTAAATGGTGTTGAGTCCAAAACGATCCTATGTTGACAATGTTGATTCCTATAAGTCTGCCAGAGACTACCCAAGTGGGCTGCGATAAACGATGTTGAAAATAAAGCTGAATAAAACTCCTATGGTACAAAGATGAAGACAATCCAATCCTATAAAACAAAAGAGGTGGTGTATGATGTGAATGCTGGTGTTACATGCTAGATGCAAGTATCAACCACTAATGACGGGGTGCAAGCTAACGTGCGATGTACAACACTGGAGATAATTCTAAAACTGGTCGATCACGGTTTAGAATGTTTCTCGAGGAGAGCCGTGAGGGAGTACAAAGCTCAGACGGTGTAAAACTGGTCTTTGGCTTATAGCGAGTGTATGGAGTGCAAACAATTGCGGGTATGGTTTGTTTAAAACCGGTGCTAATGACTGTAGCAAGTGTGTAGAGACAAGATTATATCCGGTGACAAGTGTATAGCAAGGCTAATGGCAGAGTAACGGGTGGTAGTTGATTAACTATTGTACTACAATTTTCTATCCACTCTTATACTACCAGAGATAATTATTAATAGCGGTACTTAGTAAAGCTACAAGGCTGCGGCTTTGTAAAGATTCTAGCATCCATATGTATCTCTGTAGTCGCTTGTAACAGCCAATCCTCTGCATTACTGAAGAAAGGTAAATTCTTTAGGTCATGAGTCTTCTCCAGCATGGTTATGGAGGTGCTGTTTAGCTGCGGACTGGGAGGGTACAGTCGATAACCTGAGGTGTATGAAAGGAGTATCAAGCGCTAGCGACCTTGGCACGGTTTTATTGGTAAAACCGGGTGTCGAGCTGACAAAAATCTGGTGATTATTGAAGTGGAATAATGGTCGACGTGTATGACCTCATATAATTAAAGGATCAATGCCGGGTTTTTATGCCGTGATGCGCTAGTGATGTGCTCTGATGCATTGTATGATTTATCTCCGGTGGTCACCTAATTGGTCGATATTGGTGCCTAACCATGATGGCATACAATTTGAGCCGTGAAACGAGTTGGGAGGGATATTCTTCATTATCTCCGGTTGTTGAAGTGTCAAGAAGGTCCTATAATAGCATGTGCACACTGGAGATAATATTATATCCAGTGCTAAGTCGGTTGTCACTTAGAAATGACCAAGTTTGCGAATTCTGAGCATACAGAGCCCTGAGGCTCATCACTGTAGATTTTGTGAATTTTATACCAATTAAATGCAAACTACTAGCTGTACTAAGGACTAGAGTGGAGACTTCGCACTGCTAAGTCAAGTCATCTAGATCAGTGTTGGAGCACCTAAAACTGTAACAGAAGAGGAAGTAGAGAAGACATCTGGACGAGTTAACTTCACAAGCCTTTCAAGATTACTTGTTATTTCCCATTAAAACAGACTACACATAGTCACCACACAAACGGGACCTCACTGTATCTAGGCAAACCCAAAAACCCAGAAGTTGGAAAACCTGAACTAGATTAGCTTGTCAAACTTGACAAATCTGAAAACCACTTTGAATAGTTACTAAGTCACGATGGAACCAAATTCCTCCATGGACTTAGTCTAAAAAGAAATGAATGAGAAACCCTGAACCCTGAACCATGAATGAAAGAATAGCCTAGTCAGGATCCGAGGTACCAGTGTAGATTGTGCAAGTGATCGCAACCAATACAATCTCGGTACCTCAATTGATCAATGATCAGTGGTTACATCCACTAAGATACTAAGCAATTAAACAAGTACTGAATGAATAGCCACATGGCACCATAGGAAAACAGAGGCAGGAGTGCCTACAGACCAGTATGGCACTCCTAGGCAATAGAAAAACCCATCGCCTCTCCATATAACTGAATGGATATCTTGGAATCACACCATTCTTATAGAATAATTACTCATCATTTGTATTACTACGCATAATCACACTAATAGTAGTCTAGATAAATGACTCCTATACCTAGATGTAGAATACTATAAAATACCATCATCTAGACACACAACAGCAGGAAAGCATTCCCCCGCATTTGTGCTAGTGGCCTATAGCTACCTAATCAAATAACAGATTTAAGTGCCTGTCCTCGACTGAGTAATTCATTGCTAAGTCACCCAGATAAGAAAGAACACATAGTTGAAGTGAAACAAGCCCTAGAACGCTTTGAGTTCGAACGAATGAAGGAGTCAGCATACTCTAGAGTCTGTGTACTCTTTGCAAGTCTGTGTACTTGGCGTAGGATCTGTGTATCCTTTGTAGAAGTCGGTGTACTTCTTTGTCTCAAGTCTGCGAACTTGTGTTGAGAGTTAGTAAACTCTAGAGCCTGTGAGCTCTTTGTAGAACCTGTGTGTTCTTTGATTGTTTGAGTTAAGGAGTAATCTAGATCAGCTATTGCTCGCCTAGACGATGTTTGTTCCCTGAACTAGACCAGTTCCTACCTACCTATTAACCCCCACATTGTTATAACTTGTTATCTTGACTAGTGTATCTTGTGTAAAAACATCTTCTAGATCAGAATCAGAAGTAGTTATGGAACACTTTACATTGAATTATCAATATCTAAGATCATCCATGGGTGCTTCTACCATACCCAACCTTGAACTTACAAACATTGGTGATAGTGTGAGTGTTTAGAGTGAGAGTTAGTCTCTAGATTTCCTATCTAGAGTTTAGTTTCTCTTTGAGCACTGCCCATTACTGAGCACATCACCGGGACCTGTTTGCAAAAGAAAACTTTGACAAACTACCGGAATGGAAGACCTGGGACCACGCAATTGAACTTATCCCCAATGCAGCCTCGACCCTCGATTGCAAGGTATATCCCCTGAATTGCAACGAACAGGAACAACTTGACAAGTTCCTCAATGAGAACCTCGAATCTGGCCAAATTTTCCCCTCCAAATCTCTGTTCTCATCACCCTTCTTCTTTGTCAAGAAAAAGGATGGCACCCTCCGGCCCATACAAGACTACTGAAAGCTCAATGAAATGACAATCAAGAATCGATATCCCCTTCCTCTGATCACGGAGTTGATCGACTGCCTTCAGGGAGCCAAATACTTCACCAAGCTAGACATGCAATGGGGATACAACAATGTCTGCATCAAGGAAGGAGATGAAAAGAAGGCAGCATTCCACACGAATTGTGGACTCTTTGAACCCACGGTAATGTTCTTTGGCCTCACCAACTTGCCCGCCATGTTCCAGTGGATGAAGAATGACATCTTCAAAGACCTGATCGAGACCGGGAAGGTCACCATTTATCTCGATGACATCCTCATCTTCACCAAAGACCTAGCAGAACACCGACACATTGTCAAGATGGTCCTCCAACATCTATGAGAGCACAAGCTATATCTCAAGGTGGAAAAGTGTGAGTTCGAGGTACTAGAAACAGAATACCTCGATGTCATCATCAGTGAAGGTACCATCCACATGGACCCAGTCAAAGTCAAAGGCATCACCGAATGGCTGACACCGAACAAGAAAAAGGTGCTACAATCCTTCCTTAGATTCACAAACTTCTACTGAAAATTCATAGAAGGATACTCGAAGATCGTCCGCCCATTGACCCAACTCTGTGGAAACGCCACCTGGATGTGGGGAGCTGCACAAAATCAAGCCTTCCAACAGATCAAGAAGCAGATGGCAGAAGACGTCCTCCTGACCATCCTGACTCAAGAAGGGAGATTCAGAGTAGAAGCGGACACCAGCAAAGGCACCATGGGGGCAGTACTCAGCCAAGAGCAGAATGGGAAGTGGAGACCAGTAGCCTTTATGTCGAAAGCCCTCACAGAGATGGAACACAATTACAAGATCTACGACAAGGAACTCCTCATCATAATGCTTGCTCTCACCGAATGGAGGCATTACCTCATGGGAGCCAAAGACAACATAGAAATCTGGATGGATCATCAGAACCTCCAGTATTTCCAAAAACCCCAGAAGTTAAACCGACGACAGGCACGATGGGTCACCGAGCTAGCCAAGTACCATTTCACCCTCCATCACAAACCCGGCACTCTTAACAAAAAGGCCAACTTACTCTCCCAACAGGAAGACCACGACCAAGGGCAAAATGACAATGATGAAATTGTTGTCCTCACCCCTAAACACTTCCAAGCAATGATCATGCCCACACACAAAGAGCTCCACCCCCAAATCCTCGAAGGACTCAGGAAGAAAGAGACCATAGACCCAAGTGTCTATGACTCCTATCTCCATGACCGAGGAGTCTATGAGGATGGCCCCAAGTGGGAAGATACCAACATTCAGGTATATGACAGGCACATCTACATTCCAAGGGATGCCGAACTCAGAGGCACTGTAATAATCATGCCACGGACTCCATGGACCTCATCCAATCATCCACTCCACCGGCTCCAAGTCAATCATCAGAATCCGTCGGATTCTGAATCCTGGTTTCTACCTCATATTTCATATCTCTATTTCATTTACTTATTTCACATATTTCATTTATCACACCTAGAACCCGTCATGGTAGCGAGTAGGTGTTATATTGGAGTCCACGGAATACTCGACTCCTCTAGATACAGAACATTCCAGATCACATCACTCTAGCCATACCTACACTATTCCAGACCCTGACCTGTTGGACTCCATCTTAGTATATAAGCTGTACATTTAGTAGTACATACCTTAGTTTGAATATCAACTTGGTTTAGCCCAATAACTCTCATCCTCACTCTCTTTGGCCTTCAAGCCACAATCTCTCTCTACGTCCATGGACTCTGATAGCCGTTGGACTTAACCTTTGATCCTAGAGATCATAATCCCGCAGACTCCATCTGTAATCCTTCTTTGGGCTTCAACCCAAGGGTGACATTGCTAATAGCTTTGCCAAGCCCCATGCACTCTGTGGAATCCACGGCATGCATTCCTTTCACTTCATCCTATTGGCATGATCCTAACAGTATATTCGAACTCAAACCCTTGAGTCGAAATTTTTAGGAATGTCTAACACAACCCTCGAACATTCACAAACCCAATCCTCCTCCACGGCTCTGCCCGTAACCCGTCTCTCCATGTGTGACATTCCTGCCTGTGCATCGAAAGAGGATCATACCCTCTTCGGCGAGGACTCAGCCTCCACACAATGTTCACATAGGGAAACCTACACTCACAGTGGCTTCACCACCCACCAATCCGATGTCAACACCACTCCCAATCTGTTCTCTGAGGACTCTGCTAGTATGAACAGATGGGGTGGTTATCGAAGCATCATCCCAGAAACCCCACACACACAGCCTCTCTTCCCAGTCGAGGAAGAGGGTGACAATGGGGATCCCAGTGACAGCAACAGTGAACCAGACTCCCCTAGCAATTGCAATCGCAACCCATGTGATCCCCAGCGCCCCGGTCCACCAGCTGGTCCACCAAATCCAGGTGGCCCTGGGGGTCCTGGGGGTCCTGGTGGACCAGGCGGTAACCCTCCTAATCCTCCCAATCCAGATCCCAATGACGAGAACTGCCTCACGATGGAATTCATGAACCTTCTCCACAGCCTTACCTGCCAAGTCAACAACCCGCCTCAGCAGGTCATCCGTACCAAAGTCAAGGTACCGGACACATTCGACAGAGCAGACCCACAGAAACTCAAGGCATTCATCGTCTCCCTGCAGTTGAACTTCAATGACAGGCCCAACGCATTTGCTGCGGACACCGACAAAGTCAACTATGCCATTTCCTTCCTCTCCGGTGTCGCCCTCGACTGGTTCAAACTGGATATCCTTCACCCCAATCAAGCCAATCCTCTGGCTTGGGCGTACTCCTACACCGCCTTTCTTTCAGAGCTACGTACCAATTTTGGTCCGTTCAATGTCATTGGAGATGCTGAAGATGAACTCGAAAATCTTCGGATGCATGACAGAGACAGGATCATGAAGTACATAGTAAGCTACAATCAACACGCTGCCATTATCGGGTACGGCGACAACTCCCTCCATCATGCTTTTTACTGCGGACTTTGCTCGTGGATCAAGGATGACATGGCTCACCATGGAAAACCCAATAACCTCCACAACATGTGTACCCTTGTGCAGGAGCTTGATGCTCGCTACTGGACTAGGAAAGCTGAGGTCTCCAGGGAAAACCACAACTGGCCCTCCACCTCCTCCACTTTCAAATGTAAGGGTTCGGGTTCTAACTTGAGCTCTTCCAACAACTCCATGGCCCCGAAATCCTATGGTTCCACCGCGGGTTCATCATCTACCTCTTCTACCTCCGGCTCCATGGGTGCCTCCAAGAAGCCCTACGCTGACAAGCTAGGCAAGGACAGTAAGCTCACACCCAAGGAAAAGGAACGCCACCACAAGAACAACCTCTGCATGTTCTGTGGTAACAAACACAAGACCGAAGACTGCAACAAGCAAAAATCCGTGGCTTCCATGCGTGGACATGCAGCTGAGGTCTCTGACCCTACTCCCACCTCTGTCGATTCAGCTCCTTTGGAGTCAGAAAAATAGAGAGCAACCCTGCTTCCTCCATGGAAGGACAGGGTTGCATTGACTGTCATTGCATTTCAGAGATTGTGACCCTCAATGCCGCCACTCTTTCCAGCCATTCCCTTACTATATCCCTATCCAGTGAAGTCGGCTCTGTATTGGAGCCCAATGGATCTCCTATCTCCACCATCCTACATTTTCTTGCTCTAGTCAACTCTGGTTCTAGCCATTGCTTCATCAACTCGAAGTACATGAATGATCACAATATTTGTACCAATTCCATTCCTCCTGTACAACTTTGGCTTCTCGATGGCCCCGCCAGATCTCACATCTCACAATCAGTTACTCTCTCTGTATGATTCCCATTGGGAGATATCATTCCTATTGACTTCTACATCACATGTCTTGATTCATCTTGTAACCTCGTTCTGGGATACAACTGGCTCTCCTGCTACAATCTGTTGATTGACTGGGCAAATGTTAGGATCGTGCCAATAGGAGTAAGTGAAAGGAATGCACGCCGTGGATTCCGCGGAGTGTGTGGGGCTTGGCAAAGCTATTAGCAATGTCACCCTTGGGTCAAAGCCCAAAGAAGGATTACGGACGGAGTCTGCAGGATTATGATCTCTAGGATCAAAGGTTAAGTCCAACGGCTATCGGAGTCCACGGACATAGAGAGATGGAGTATGGCTTGAAGGCTGAAGAGAGTGAGGACGAGAGTTATTGGGCTAAACCAAGTTGATATTTGAACTGAGATATGTACTACTAAACATACAGCTTATATACTAAGATGGAGTTCGACAGGTCAGGGTCTGGAATAGTGTAGGTATGGCTAGAGTGATGTGATCTGGAATGTTCTGTATCTAGAGGAGTCGAGTATTCTGTGGACTCCAATATAACACCTACTCGCTACCATGATGGGTTCTAGGTGTGATAAATGAATATGTGAAATAAGTAAATGAAATAGAGATATGAAATATGAGATAGAAACCGGGATTCAGAATCTGACAGATTCTGATGATTGACTTGGAGCTGGTGGAGTGGATGATTGGATGAGGTCCGTGGAGTCTGCAGCATGATTGTTACAGTATCCCCCCTTTAGCGTTCTTGCCCTCAAGAGCGCAGATCCCAATGGCTGGGGGTGCCACATGAAATTTGTGAGTGAGGTATCACATGATTTTCACCTCTTGACTTGTTACCACCACCATCTCAGTGGTAGGGTATACTTGCTTTTTTCTTTGCTCGCCGTGGAAAACGATGGCCGACGAATCCCGATGGTCACGAACACCAGAGCCATATGAGGCGCCCGCAACTCCAGACAACTTGGACATGGACGAACTACCAGCATTCTACGCTGGTAGGGATGCCAGGGAGGAAGCTCATCAGAGTGCCGTGGAGGCGCATGAGCTATGGTTGGCCGAGAAGCTGAAGGCTGACAAGGCTGCGGCAGCCACGGAGGCCATGCAAAAGAAGGCCCATGAACGGGCGAAAAAACTGCAAGAGTTGAAGTTAAAGAAGGAGAAGGAGGCCGCAGAGAAGCGGGCAGAGGAGGAGCAATTGGCAAGGGAGGCAGAGGAGCACAGGGTGGCTGCAGAGAAGAGGGCAGCAGAAAAGAAGAGGAAGGAAGAGGTGGCCATGGAGGCCGAGAAAAAGAGGTTGGCTGCAGTAGAGTCCGAGGCCGCACGGATGCAACGTCTGCTGCAGGAACAAACCGAGTTGGCCAAGAAGGCCACGGAGGCCGCAGCTGCTGCTGCGCAGGCTGCCAAGGGAGATAATGAGGAGGCCATGGAGACTGCGGATAATGAAAAAAAAAGGTGTGTGAGGAATTGCAGCGGAGGAGGAAGGAAAAAGGCAAGGCAAGGGCGACCGGGACCATGGGTCCTTCGAACAAAAGGAAGCGGTTGACTCGGTCGGTGGTAGAGGAGAGTGAAGATGAGAGGACCGCAGGGCCGTCGGAGGAGTGGCCTGCTAAGAAGATGAAGGGAATGACTGTGGAGCGGGAGGAGTTCCACGGTTCCGGTGAGTGGACTTGGGATATTTCCTTTTGGTTTGCTGAACGTTTGGTTAGATAAATGTGGGCAGTGTCAGGCCGACGGTGCCCAATGTTTTATGTCAGCCATGATGAGGTCTTGCAAACAGTGCAGGATTTGTAAGGCCAAGGGCCTTTGGACCAAGGAGACGGAGCCAACGGCGATGGAGGAGGTAGTGGCCTTGCTGCATAGTTTGCACGCAAGGTTTGATGATATGGAGGAACAGTTGGAAAAGGTGGAGAAGGAATTGGCGTCCGTCGGAGGACATGTTGATGATTTAGTGGACGACTTTGAGGAAGGGGATGCTATTGAGTATCCATGGGATTTCGTACCATCGGCGTCCGAGGAGGAGTGGAAGGTGTCGAGGGAAGAGTTGGGCAAACTGGAAGGTGCCAACTCCGAGGCTCTCTGGCAGGCGATGCGCCTACGCCTCAATCAGGATGTCGCCCAAGTGTGTATGCCCACATGACATCTGCAGAGTTCAACAGTAAAGATCCGTTTGAACTGGCCAACATCGAATTGTGGCATGGAAACCACGGAAATGGTGACCTGGACAGGGCGATTGCATCCAGCAAGAGATTTAGGGATGCTCGCGAAAAGTTCTACCAAGTCGGAGGCCACCGGAGGGAATGGATGCTGTGGAAGGAGTACCTGAGGGGTAGTGAGGAGTTTTTAGTAGAGGATTCCGAAGGAGAGCTGAAGGAGGAGGAAGTCAGGGCAGAGATGCTGCCAGAGGCTGGGGCCAACGGAGCGCCCAGAATAGTGGAGTTGTTGAGGATGATCAAAGGAAAGGGGAGAGAGGTAGAAGGTGGAGAGGCCGGTGGGTCCACGGACGCCTAAAGCTAGCCTTGTAGATAAAATTTAAAGACTTTTGTAGATAGTAGATAGATAGTAGAGTGCGCCCAGAGGGGCAAGAATTGTAGATTTTTTCATGATGTGCTAAAATTGTGGGAATAAAGTGTGAAGTCAAGAAATGCATCCGTTGGAGTCCGTTCCTGATTAGGGAATGAATTTGCAATAGTTTTCCAGAATTGAATTTGAAATTGGGGGAGATGGATTCTGACGGGAGCCGATGGAATGGCTGATCAAGAAGAAATAGATGAGGTCTTGACTGAGACCTTGCGAATGGTGACCTTGGATAACAGTCCTGGTTTGTCTGGGTAATGATGATGGAAGTCTTCAATGTAGTCTTCCATGGAAAATTCTGTAGCGGGGATCCAGGCAAATTCTTCATCAGTACCTTCGTAGCCCAACCATTGGACATGGTAGAGGAGTGGACAGTGGAACCGACGGTCGAGCTTGGAATCAAGAATCTGTGCAATCTCAAATTGCTCTTCTCCGTCGACTTCCATGGGAGGTGGAGGTGGTTGGGTGCGATTAGGGATGGTATTGATTTCCACGGGTTCCAACTGTGAGATGTGAAATACAGGGTGAATGGAATGGAGATCCACGGGAAGTTTGAGCATGAAGGAATGGGATCCAGGCTGAGCGATGATATTGAATGGTCCGAGGAATTTCTCGGAGAATTTCGCAGTAGGGCAAGTAGTCCTGATATGTTTGGAGTTAAGGAAAACCTTGTCACCTACTTTGAAATCTGGAGCTGGGGACCGTCATTTGTCCGCCTGGACTTTGTAACGAGACTGAGCATGAGTGATTTCATCTCTGAGGAATTGGTGAAGGTCATCGAGGTTGACTATGAAGTTGCGGGCCCGAGTGGAGGCGATGTCGCATTCAGGGTACACCATGATGTTAGGATGGTAATCCTTATTAGCGAAGAATGGAGAGATTCCAGTGGAAGCGTTCGGAGCATTATTGTATGCAAATTCGGCAATGGGTAGTAAGGTATCCCACTTGTCTTGTTGGTAGGAACAATAGATACGGATGTATTGTTCAAGGGTTTGGTTTGTGCATTCAGTTTGTCCGTCGGCTTCCAGGTGATAACCAGAAGTGAAGTGAAGCTCCATATCAAGGGATTTGGCTAGGGCATGAGTGAATTGGGAGACAAATTCGGAGCCACGGTCGGAAGTGATGTGATTAGGAATGCCATGCTTGGAGAAGACATGGGTGACGAAGAGCTGAGCTAGCTCGGACGAATTGATGGTGTCGTGAGTGGGAATGAAAATGGCTTGTTTACTTGCACGGTGACACGCTCACAACGTGTCTACCGGTGTAATTTTGCAATATGTATGAATACATACATGGTATAAGGGCTAGTTACTGAGGTAACACAAAATACAGAAAGAGCGCAATACTATATGCATAGAGTGCAGTGTCAAACACACAGAGTGCAGTAATATACATATGGAGCACGATACCGAGTTGCGTGCAGTATGACCTCGAGTGACAATTAGTAGAGTGCATACTCTAACTTAGAATGATACTGGTTGAGGTTACACTAAGTATGAGAGCTCAGCACTTGATATTGAATACACTAGAGGCAGATCAGATACACGCTCCAATGAATTGATGAGAGACAGACATGATATGCAAAGGATTGATCTGGCATGCGTGTTGCACGCATATATAAAAATAGCCATAGAGCGCAGTGATATCAACATAGCACGCGGTATAACAACACGTGCATGCGTGCGCGAGTCTGAAGTGACTATTGGTAGAGTGCGTGCTCTAACTGAGTATGATACTTCATTGAGGTCACACTAAGTACAAGAGCTCAGCACTCAATACTGAATGCACCAGAAGCAGACTGCATATGCACCCTAATGCATTACTGAAAGATATGCATGAGAACTACGTGACACAATGATCTATGACGCACAGGGCCTGATCGTGCGGCACGCGCACGCATGTCCCAAATAATGCCTGAGTATAGATAGCTCCGAGAGAACCCAGATTGGCCAAAGAGCGCAGTGCCTAGGCTTATCACGGGTATCCCCCACCAACCAGAGAAACCTAGAAACTCAACTTTAGAATAGGATACCACCTATTTGATTGGTTGTCACTCCAAGTATCCTCCGAGGAAATGATGAGTGACATGCCAACGCATAGAGAGCAGTGCGAGTGGAGTATCAACCATGAGGAAACAGGATCTGGTCTCGAGATAGGCCTCCAACCAAGTGTCCAGCCCCAGGCATGCTATAACAACGCACGCGTGTTGCGAGGAATAATGTTCCGAGGTTGTAACAGTACTGAATTAAGTTGTATCGACGTGTATGATGTAGAATTGTATGAATACTGTAGTGTAGATGTAGAGTACAAGTTTCGAGCCCATGGTGTAATAGTGCAAAGCTTTTCAGCCACGCGCTCTAGCACTTAGAGTAGCTAGTAACTTCGAGAGAGAATACAACCCATATCAGATATCTATTCTGTGATTTAAGTCATGCACTTAGACAAGAAAATAGTGCGGCACTCTGTGCAGAGAGTCTGGTTTCGGTTTGACTTGCGCTCTGTGAGAGAATAAGAGTACGGTGTCTGGAAGGTCACCCTTTCGAGTTCTTGAGGGCATTTGTGTGACGTGAGGCATGACAGGCAGCAGAGGTTCAAACCCTTTGGCTGGATTAGTGTTCGCTTTTCTGTGTTATTTCCGCAGGTTGGCAAAGGTTCAAACCCTTTGGCTTGTCAGACAGGGTTTCTCTGGATTGCATAGGTTTGAATCCTGTGAATCTACGATTGGTTGGAAGCTCAAGCATGTAGGTTCAAACCCTGTGGCTCTTGTGGAAGTTTCGGAGTTTTGTGTCAGTGTAGACACTTCTCCACATGTTTGCAAAGGTCTTGGTTTAGCGAGCGATGTGCAAGGTTTATTAATGTGTTGAGTTTAATAGGAATTGGTTTCTGCTTCGAGCGCAGTTGTTTAAGTGGTGTTTAGGGTGTTATTGATTGTGTGCAGTGGTTATTAGAGTCCTGAGCGACTGCTAGAAACTTGTGAAGACGATTGACGAAGTTGTATTGTGTTATACACCCTTGCCTTGAGGCCCAGCGATGGAAGTTGCACCCTCTTGTTCTTGAGAAAAGCCTTTGGACTTAGAGAAGTCTAGATATTATACGAGCGCTCTTGCTGTGCATGTATCTTAGAGATATTGAGAATTGAATTGTATTGGTTTGCTACTTTCATCACATTAGAATCCCCCACGAACTTGAGTGTGTTTGTGTGTGTAGTGTTGGGTATGGGTGTGATCAGTGTCTTCGACACTGTTGCATTTCTAGCTCTGTGCACTTAGACAGCTCTTCAACGGTCGATAACGACAAGAATGGCGGTGAATCCATTGGATTCTGGGAGCTGTTCAATGAAGTCCATGGAGATGGAATCCCACAGCTGTTCTGGAACAGGCAAGGGTTTGAGTAAGCCAAATGGATGCTGTCTAGGTGTTTTGTTACAACCACAGGTAGTACAGGATTTAACATAGTGTCGAACAAATTCACACATCTGTGGCCAGGTGTAATTCCATTGGACTAATTCGAGAGTCCTGTTTTGACCAAAATGACCTGCCAAGATGTGGTCATGATTGTTTTGAAGGACACAAAGACAGAGGTCTGCGGAGTCTGGGATGTAGATGCAATTGTCAAGGAGGAGTATTCCTGACTCATCTACAGACCACTGGGAAGGATTGGAAGGGGAAGAAGCAAGGCAGAAGCCTTCAGTCGCTGTGGAATCCGCAGGTTGTGCGAGCTTGATATCAGAATGCAATTGGTCTACACCCATGATTGCACTACCGCGGAGTACAGGCCCTTCAAGAAAAGTAGCATGGAGAATTGCTCTTGAGTAAATACAGGGCAGAAATTGTGAGGATTGACTTGAGCATATTGACTATCCCCCTCTTTAGGGTAGATGTCCCATTGTCTAGTGAGTGCGTCTGGTTTCCCACCTAATTTTCCTGGATGGAATCGGATAACTAGGTTGAATTGGGAAAAGAATTCAGACCAGCGGACTTGTCGGCATGTAAGGACCTTGGTAGTAGAGAAGTACTCAAGGTTTTTGTGATCAGTAACAATGTTGATGGATTCCGCGGAGCCTTTGAGGTAATGATGCCAGTATTTAAAGGCTTCAAAGATGGCGAGAAGCTCTTTATCATGGGTGTCATAGTTGAGTTCGGCTCTGTGGAGACTGTGGGACAAGAAGGATATGGGGTGAATTTCTCCATCATCAAGGTAGATTGAGAGGATAGCGGCAATAGCATAGTCAGAGGCATTGGTTTCCACAGCAAGTTGACAGTTGGGAATCCAATGGGTAAGGATAGGAGCATGAGTGAAAGCCTGTTTCAACTTGTTGCATGCTGCTAAGCATTTGTTGTCAAATTTCCATGGAATACCTTTGCATGTAAGACGTGTTAGAGGAAGCACGATCTCACTGTATTTGTACATGAAATGGTGGTAGAAATTAGCGAAACCAAGAAATGATTGGATATCTTTGACCTTCTGCAGGATCGGCCAGTCAACAATAGCTTTGACTTTGTCTTCAGCCATTTGGAAGCCTTCGGGAGAGAGGATGTAGCCTAAATATTCCACGGAATCCCAATTGAACTCGCATTTAGAACCTTTGCAGTAGAGCCCGTTGGCTCAAAGTCTGCATAGGACTTCACATACATTCTTTCAGTGTTCCATGGTGAAGAGCTGTCTGAATGCACAGAGCTAGAAATGCAACAGCGTCGAAGACACTGATCACACCCACACCCAACACTACACACACAAACACACTCAAGTTCGTGGGGGATTCTAATGCGATGAAAGTAGCAAACCAATACAATTCAATTCTCAATATCTCTAAGATACATGCACAGCAAGAGCGCTCGTATAATATCTAGACTTCTCTAAGTCCAAAGGCTTTTCTCAAGAACAAGAGGGTGTGACTTCCATCGCCAGGCCTCAAGGCAAGGGTGTATAACACAATACAACTTCGTCAAACGTCTCCACAAGTTTCTAGCAGTCGCTCAGGACTCTAATAACCACTGCACACAATCTATAACACCCTAAACACCACTTAAACCACTGCACTCGAAGCAGAAACCAATTTCCTATTAAACTCAACACACTAATAAACCTTGTGCGTCGTGTGCTAAACCAAAACCTTCGCAAACATGTGGAGAAGTGTCTACACTGACACAAAACTCCGAAACTTCCACAAGAGCCACAGGGTTTGAACCTACGCACTCGAGCTTACAACTGATCATAGATTCACAGGATTCGAACCTATCCAATCCAGAGAAACCCCATCCAACAAGCCAAAGGGTTTGAACCTTTGCCAACCTGCGGAAATAACACAGAAGAGCAAACACTAATCAAGCCAAAGGGTTTGAACCTCTGCTGCTTGTAATGCCTCGTGTCACACAAATGCCCTCAAGAACTCGAAAGGGTGACCTTCAAGACACTGTACTCTTATTCTCTCACAGAGCGCAAGTCAAACCAAAACCAGACTCTCTGCACGGAGTGCCGTGCTATTTTCTTATCTAAGCATGCGACTTAATTCACACAATAGATATCTGATATGGGTTGTATTCTCTCTCGAAGTTACTAGCTACTCTAAGTGCTAGAGCGCATGGCTGAAAAGCTTTGCACTGTTACACCGTGGGCTCGAAACTTGTACTCTACATCTACACTACAGTATTCATACAGTTTTACATCATACACGTCAATACAACTTAATACAGTGCTGTTACAACCTTGGAACATTATTCCTCGCAACGCGCGCGCATTGTTATAGCATGCCTGGGGCTGGACACTTGGTTGGAGGCCTATCTCGAGACCAGACTCTGTTTCCTCATGGTGAATACTCCACTCGCACTGCACTCTATACGTTGGCATGTCACTCGTCATATCCTCGGAGGATACTTGGAGTGAGAACCAATCATATAGGCTGTATCTTATTCTAAAGTTGAATTTCTAGGTTTCTCTGGTTGGTGGGGGATACCTGTGGTAAGCCTAGGCACTGCGCTCTTTGGCCAAACTGGGCTCTCTTGGAGTTATCTAGCATGCCGCATGATCAGGGCCCTGTGCATCATTGATCAATGTGTCACGTAGTTCTCTTGGGATCAGGCATGTCTTTTATTACATCTGCGGAGCATGTATGCAATCTATTGGTAGTGCATTCAGTATCGAGTGCTGAGCTCTTGTACTTAGTGTGACCTCAATGAAGTATTATACTAAGTTAGAGCATGCACTCTACCAATAGTCACTTCAGGCTTGCACATGCATGCGTGCATTGTTATACCGTGCGCTATGTTGATATCACTGCGCTCTATGGCTATTTTTATATATGCGTGCAACGCGCGTGGCAGATCAATCCTTCTCATGTCATGTCTGTCTCTCATCAATTCATTGGAGCATGTATCTGATCTGCCTCTATTGTATTCAATATTCAGTGCTGAGCCCTCCTACTTAGTGTGACCTCAACCAGTATCATTCTAAGTTAGAGCATACACTCTACCAATTGTCACCCAAGGCCGTACTGCGCGTGACTCTATATTGTGCTCCATATGTAATCATTGCACTCTGTGTGTTTGACACTGTGCTCTATCTGTATCTTTCGTTATCTCAGTACCCAGCCATTATTCAATGCATGTATTGATACATTTCGCAAAATTACATGTGTAGACACATTGTGAGCATGTCAATGGGATCGTCGGAGTAGATGAGGATATTGTCGAGGTACACAACAACCGAGACATTGAGCATGTCTGCAAAAATGTCATTGACAAAGTGTTGGAAAGCTGCAGGAGCATTGGTAAGACCAAATGGCATGACGTGCCATTCAAAAGACCCATAGCAGGTACGGAATGCGGTTTTCCATTCATCTCCATCAGCAATACGGACTAGATGGTAGGCATGGCAGAGGTCGAGTTTGGTATATATGCATGCAGAACACGTGGAGTCAAGAAGATCAGATATGAGGGGAAGTGGGTAGTGGTCCTTTTTAGTGATTTTGTTAAGGCTGCAGAAGTCGACACAGAGTCTGAGTTCACCAGTTTTGTTCTTGACAAAGAGTACTGGAGCTCCGTGGGGAGAACATGTGGGAGAGATGAAACCATTACAGATGTTATCATCAATAAACTCATGTAAGGCTTTGAGTTCGGATTTGGAGAGGGAATAGATGGGTCTGAGCGGAGGTGAGGAGCCTTCCTCAAGGTTGATCTTGAGATCGTAAGGGCGATGCTCAGGGAGTTTCTCTGAGAGAGAGTCACTGAACACATTGGTGAAGGCATGATACTCCATTGGAACATCAGATAAATCCGGCAGAGCCGCAGAAGCAGCCTGGCCACTAACACTTGGCATAGAAGGTTGGAGTGTGAACTGTTGTGCACCCTCCTCTGCACAAGCTCATATGAAAGCAGCTGCGGAAATGATAGATATTTTGGGGGCAACTGAAGCGGAAAATGATGGAATGGATGGGTACAAGTAGATAGGCTCATACGCTGGTGGAGTCCATCGGGATCTCGGAGGTGGTTTGGATGGGATAGGACCTGAAGGGTACTTGTGAGCTTGCACTGTTGCATCAGAGGCCGCAGAAACATCTGGAACAGATGCACCAAATAGCTTTGAACGGAAAGTGATACTGTGCTTTGCTGTAACAATCATGCCGCGGACTCCATGGACCTCATCCAATCATTCACTCCACCGGCTCCAAGTCAATCATCGGAATCTGTCGGATTCTGAATCCCGGTTTCTATCTCATATTTCATATCTCTATTTCATTTACTTATTTCACATATTCATTTATCACACCTAGAACCCGTCATGGTAGCGAGTAGGTGTTATATTGGAGTCCATGGAATACTCGACTCCTCTAGATAGAGAACATTCCAGATCACATCACTCTAGCCATACCTACACTATTCCAGACCCTGACCCGTCAGACTCCGTCTTAGTATATAAGCTGTACATTTAGTAGTACATACCTCAGTTTGAATATCAACTTGGTTTAGCCCAATAACTCTCGTCCTCACTCTCTTCAGCCTTCAAGCCATACTCCATCTCTCTACGTCCACGCACTCCGATAGCCATTGGACTTAACCTTTGATCCTAGAGATCATAATCCCGCAGACTCCATCCATAATCCTTCTTTGGGCTTCGACCCAAGGGTGACATTGCTAATAGCTTCGCCAAGCCCTACGCACTCCGCGGAATCCACGGCATGCATTCCTTTCACTTACTCCTATTGGCACGATCCTAACAGTATATTTGAACTCAAACCCTTGAGTCGAAATTTTTAGGAATGTCTAACACTACCCTCGATCCCTCACAAACTCAATCCTCCTCCGCAGCTCCGCCCATAACCCGCATCTCCATGTGTGACATTCCCGCCTCTGCATTGAAAGAGGATCACACCCTCTTCGGCGAGGATTCAGCCTCCACACAACATTCACATAGGGAAACCTACACTCACAGTGGCTTCACCGCCCCCCAATCCGATGTCAACACCACTCCCAATCTGTTCTCTGCAGATTCCGCTAGTACAAATGGATGGGGTGGTTATTGAAGCATCATCCCAGAAACCCCACACACACAGCCTCTCTTCCCAGTCGAGGAAGAAGGTGACACTGGGGATCCCAGTAGCAGCGACGGTGAAGCAGAGTCCCCTAGTAATTGCAATTGCAATCAGCGCAATCTGCGGCACCCCGGTCCACCAGCTGGTCCACCAAACCCCGGTAGCCCTGGGGGTCCCGGGGGTCCTGGCGGACCAGGCGGTAACCCTCCTAATCCTCCCAATCCTGATCCCAACGATGAGAACCACCTCATGATGGAATTCATGAACCTCCTCCACGGCCTTACCCACCAAGCCAACAACCTGCCTCAGCAGATAGTCCGTACCAAAGTCAAGGCACCGGACACCTTTGACAGAGCAGATCCGTGGAAACTCAAAGCGTTCATCGTCTCCCTGCAGTTGAACTTCAATGACAGGCCCAACGCATTTGCTGCAGACACCGACAAAGTCAACTACGCCATTTTCTTCCTCTCTGGTGTCGCCCTTGACTGTTTCGAACTGGATATCCTCCATCCCAATGAAGCCAATCCTCCCGCTTGGGTGTACTCCTATGCCGCCTTCCTCTCGGAGCTCCGTACCAATTTTGGTCCGTTTGATGCCGTCGGAGATGCTGAAGATGAACTCAAAAATCTTTGGATGCACGACGGAGACAGGATCATGAAGTACATAGTAAGCTTCAATCAACATGCCGCCATTATCAGTTACAGCGACAACTCCCTCCATCATGCCTTTTACCGTGGGCTTTGCTCACCAATCAAGGATGACATGGCTCACCATGGAAAACCCAACAACCTCCACTATATGTGGACCCTTGCCCAGGAGCTTGACGCTCGCTACTGGACTAGGAAAGCTGAGGTCTCCAGGGAAAACCGTGACCAGCCCTCCACCTCCTCCACCTTCAAACCCAAGGGTTCGGGTTCTAACTCGAGCTCTTCCAACAACTCCGCAGCCCCGAAATCCTACGGTTCCACCGCAGGTTCATCATCCACCTCTTCTTCCTCTGGCTCCATGGGTGCCTCCAAGAAGCCCTATGCTGACAAGCTAGGCAAGGATGGTAAGCTCACACCCAAGGAAAAGGCATGCCGCCGCAAGAATGACCTCTGCATGTTCTGTGGCAACAAACACAAGACCGAGGACTGCAACAAGCAAAAATTGGCGGCTTCCATGCATGGACGTGCAGCTGAGGTCTCTGACCCTACTCCCGCCTCTGTCAATTCGGCTCCTCCGGAGTCGGAAAAATAGAGAGCAACCCTGCTTCCTCCATGCAAGGACAGGGTTGCATTGACTGTCATTGCATTTTGGAGATCGTAACCCTCAATGCCGCCGCTCTTTCCAACCATTCCCTTACCATATCCTTATCCAGTGAAATTGGCTCCGGATCGGAGTCTGACGGATCTCCTATATCCACAATCCTACATTTTCTTGCTCTAGTCGATTCTGGTTCCAGCCATTGCTTCATCGACTCGAAGTACGTTAACGATCACAATATTCCTACCAACTCCATTCCTCCTGTTCAACTTTGGCTTCTCGACGGCTCCACCAGATCTCACATCTCACAATCTGTTACTCTCTCCATACGATTCCTGTCAGGAGATATCATTCCTATCGACTTCTATGTCACACATCTTGATTCATCTTGTAACCTTGTTCTGGGATACAACTGGCTCTCCCGCTACAATCCATTGATTGACTGGGCAAAGCACAGTATCACTTTCCATTCAAAGCTATTTGGTGTGTCTGTTCCAGATGTTTCTGCGGCCTCCGACGCATCAGCGCAAGCTTGCAAGGACCCTTCAGGTCCTATCCCATCCAAACCACCTCCGAGATCCCGACGGACTCCACCAGCATATGAACCTATCTACTCATACCCGTCCATCCCATCATTTTCTGCTTTGGTTGCCCCCAAAATATCTATCATTTCCGCAGCTGCTTTCGTACGAGCTTGTGCAGAGGAGGGTGCAGAACAGTTCACACTCCAACCTTCTATGACAAGTGTCAGTGGCCAGGCTGCTTCTGCAGCTCTGCTGGCTTTATCTGATGTTCCACTGGAGTATCATGACTTCGCCAATGTGTTCAGTGACTCTCTCTCAGAGAAATTCCCCAAGCATCGTCCCTACGATCTCAAGATCAACCTTGAGGAAGGCTCCTCACCTCCGCTGATGAGCCTCAGGGCTCTGTACACTCAGAATTCGCGAACTTTGTCATTTCTAAGTGACAAAAGACTTAGCACCAGATATAACATTATCTCCGGTGTGCACACACTACTATAGGACCTTCTTGACACTTCAACAACCGGAGATAATGAAGAATATCCCTCCCAACTCATTTCACAGCTCAAATTGTATGCCATCACGGCTAGGCACTAATATCGACCAATTAGGCGACCACCAGAGATAAATCATATGACACATCAGAGCGCATCACTAGCACATCACGGCGTAAAAACCCGGCATTGATCCTTTAATTATATGAGGTCATACTCGCCGACCGTTATTCTGCCTCAATAATCACTGGATTTTTGTCAGCTCGACACCCAGTTTTACCAATGAAACCATGCCAAGGTCACTAGTGCTCAATACTCCTTTCATACACCTCAGGTTATCGACCGTACCCTCCCAGTCCGCAGTTAAACAGCACCTCAAAAACCATGCTGGAGAAGACCCATGATCTAGGAAATTTGCCTTCCTTCGGTAACACAGAGGATTGACTGTTACAAGCAACTACGGAGATATGTATGGACACTAGAATCTTTACAAAGCCGCAGCCTTGTAGCTTTACTAAGTACCGCTATTAATAATTATCTCCGGTAGTATAAAAGTGGGTAGAAAATCGTAGTACAGTAGAAAATTCAACTACCACCTGTTACTCTGCCATTAGCCTCGCTACACACTTGTCACTGGATATAATCTCGTCTCTACACACTTGCTACAGTCATTAGCATCGGTTTTAAACAAACCATACTCCACGCATAGTGCAGTATACGAAAAATAGCAATTGTTTGCACCCCATACGCTCGCTATAAGCCAGAGACCGGTTTTACACTGTCTGAGCTTCATACGCCTTTGCGCTCTCCTTGAGAAACGCTCTAAACCATGATCGACCGGTTTTAGGAATTATCTCCGGCATCGCACATCGCACGTTAGCTTGCACTCCGTCATTAGCGGTTCATACTCACATCTAGCATGTAACACCGGCATCCACGTCGTACACCGCCTCTTTTGTTTTATAGGATTGGATCGTCTTCATCTTCATACCATAGGAGTTTTATTCGGCTTTATTTTCAACATCGTTTATCGCAGCCCCCTTGGGTAGTCTCTGGCAGACTTATAGGAATCAACATCGACAACATAGGATCACTTTGGACTCAACACCGTTTAGGACCATTATAGGATAGGATAGGATAGGATAGTCCCTCGAGAGGACTCATAGGTTTGACATTGACATAGGATAGGAACGTCTCCGAGTAGACTCAGCTTTTGACTTTGACTTCAGTATATTTCATCTCATATAGGAGCAACACTCGTTATCTCCGTGCTCCACCGGATATAAACATATTTTCACACTTTTGCCCACATTAACTGGCATTATTAGGATCACCACCCAGTACATCGACACTCCACCGGTTATAAACCAACTGCCGCACACCTAGCTTCATTTTCACCATTATTTTCATAGGACCAATGTCTAGAGACCTCGTCTATTCGTTTCCCCTCGTTACACTGGATTTGCGGTATTCACGTCATACCCAAAACTGTTCAATCTCGTCATTGAGATTATCACCGGCCTACAGCCAATACCTTTTAGTACTCGATCGCTTGAGTGCTACTTGCTTGACTGAAAAGTCGCAGTATAAACTTGTGTCTAGAGGAAGTGATTAGGTTGCACGGAGGTGCCCCAAACAACTCGCACAACACAGTACCTTTATCTCCGGTCTACACCGTCATTAATCATTACTCTTTGAGTTTTGGTTTGCCATTGCCATGGAAGTCTAGGGTCATCACCACTCGGACCCATCTATTCCCTCTCCGAATCCGAACTCAAAGCCTTACATGAGTTTATTGATGATAACGTCTGTAATGGTTTCATCTCTCCCACACGTTCTCCCCATGGAGCTCTGGTGCTCTTCATCAAGAAGAAAACTGGTGAACTCAGACTCTGTGTCGACTTCTGCAGCCTTAACAAAATCACTAAAAAGGACCACTACCCACTTCCCCTCATATCTGATCTTCTTGACTCCACGTGTTCTGCACGCATATATACCAAACTCGACCTCCGCCATGCCTACCATCTAGTCCATATTGCCGATGGAGATGAATGGAAAACCGCATTCCATACCCACTATGGGTCTTTTGAATGGCACGTCATGCCATTTGGTCTCACCAATGCTCCCATGGCTTTCCAACGCTTTGTCAATGACATTTTCGCAGACATGCTCGATGTCTCTGTTGTCGTGTACCTCGACGATATCCTCATCTACTCCGACGATCCCACGGAACACCAAAAGAATGTATGCGAAGTCCTATGCAGACTTCGAGCCAACAGGCTCTACTGCAAAGGTTCTAAATGCGAGTTCAATTGGGATTCCGTGGAATATCTAGGCTACATCCTCTCTCCTGAAGGCTTACAAATGGCTGAAGACAAAGTCAAAGCAATTGTTGACTGGCCGATCCCACGGAAGGTCAAAGATATCCAATCATTTCTTGGTTTCGCTAATTTCTACCACCGTTTCATCTATGAATACAGTGAGATCGTGCTTCCTCTAACATGTCTTACACGCAAAGGTATTCCATGGAAATTCGACAACAAATGCCTAGCAGCATTCAATGAGTTGAAACAGGCTTTCACTCACGCTCCTATCCTTACCCATTGGATTCCCGACCGTCAACTTGTCATGGAAACCGATGCCTCCGACTATGCTATTGCCACTATCCTCTCCATCTACCTTGATGATGGGGAAATTCACCCTATATCCTTCCTGTCCCGCAGTCTCCACGGAGCCTAACTCAACTATGATACCCATGATAAAGAGCTTCTAGCCATCTTTGAAGCCTTTAAATACTGGCATCATTACCTCAAAGGCTCCACGGAATCCATCAACATCGTTACTGATCACAAAAACCTTGAGTACTTCTCTACTACCAAGGTCCTTACATGCCGACAAGTCCACTGGTCTGAATTCCTTTCCCAATTCAACCTAGTTATCCGATTCCATCCAGGAAAATTAGGTGGGAAACCAGACGCACTCACTAGACAATGGGACGTCTACCCTAAAGAGGGGGATAGTCAATATGCTCAAGTCAATCCTCACAATTTCTGCCCTGTATTTACTCAAGAGCAATTCTCCACACTACTTTTCTTGAAGGTCCCATACTCCACACTAGTGCAATCATGGATGTAGACCAATTGCATTCTGATATCAAGCTCGCACAACCTGCGGATTCCACAGTGACTGAAGGCTTCTGCCTTGCTTCTTCCCCTTCCAATCCTTCCCAGTGGTCTGTAGACGAGTCAGGAATACTCCGCCTTGACAACCGTATCTACGTCCCACACTCCATGGACCTCCATCTTTGTGTCCTTCAAAACAATCACGACCACATCTTGGCAGGTCATTTTGGTCAAAACAGGACTCTTGAATTAGTCCAACGGAATTACACCTGGCCACAGATGTGTGAATTTGTTCGCCACTATGTTAAATCCTGTACTACCTGTGGTCATAACAAAACACCTAGACACCGTCCATTTGGCTTACTCAAACCCTTGCCTGTACCAGAATGGCCATGGGATTCCATCTCCATGGACTTCATTGAACAGCTCCTGGAATTCAACGGATTCACCGCCATCCTTGTCATTATTGACCACACAAGTAAACAAGCCATCTTCATTCCCATTCATGACACCATCAATTCCTCAGAGCTAGCTCAGCTCTTCATCACCCATGTCTTCTCCAAGCATGGTGTCCCTAATCACATCACTTCTGACTGCGGCTCCAAATTTGTCTCCCAATTCACTCATGCCCTAGCCAGATCCCTTGATATGGAGCTTCACTTCACTTCTGGTTATCATCTGGAAGCTGATGGACAAACTCAATGCACTAACCAAACCCTTGAACAATACATCCGTATCTATTGTTCCTACCAACAAGACAATTGGGATACCTTACTACCCATTGCCGAATTCGCATACAACAATGCTCTGAATGCTTCCACCGGAATCTCTCCATTCTTTGCTAATAAGGGTTACCATCCTAACATCATGGTGTACCCTGAATGCAACATCACCTCTGCTCAGGCCCGCGATTTCATAGTCAACCTCGATGATCTTCACCAATTCCTTAGAGACAAAATCACTCATGCTCAGTCTTGTTACAAATTCCAAGTGGACAAACGACGGTCCCCAGCTCCAGATTTCAAAGTAGGTGACAAGGTTTTCCTTAACTCCAAACACATCAGGAGTACCCGCCCTACTGCAAAATTCTCCAAAAAATTCCTCGGACCGTTCAATATCATTGCTCAGCCTGGATCCCATTCCTTCACACTCAAACTTCCCATGGACCTCCATTCCATTCACCCTGTATTTCATGTCTCACAGTTGGAACCCGTGGAAATCAATACCATTCCTAATTGCACCCAACCACCTCCACCTCCCGTGGAAGTCGACGGAGAAGAGCAATTTGAGATTGCACAGATTCTTGATTCCAAGCTCGACCATCAGTTCCATTGTCCACTCCTCTACCATGTCCAATGGTTGGGCTACGAAGGTACTGATGAAGAATTTGCCTGGATCCCTGCTACAGAGTTCTCCACAGAATATTACATTGAAGACTTCCATCATCGTTACCCAGACAAACCAGGACCGTTATCCAAGGTCACCATCTGCAAGGTCTCAGTCAAGACCTCACCTAATTCTTCTTGATCATCCATTCCATCGGTTCCCATCGGAATCCGTCTCCCCAATTTCAAATTCAATTCTGGAAAACTATTGCAAATTCATTGCCTAATCGGGAACGGACTCTGTCAGACGTATTTCTTCACTTCACACTTATTCACACCAATTTCAAAAAACATCAACAAGTCATCTACATTTTATGCCCCTCCAGGTGCACTCTATGGTCTATCTACTATCTACAAATATCCAAATTATATATAAAAAAGAAGCTAGGTGTCCGCGGACCCGCTGGCCTCTCCACTATCCACTTCCTTCCCTTTCCCCTTCACCTTCATCCACTCCACCATTCCAGGTACTCCTTCTGCCAAGGACTCTGGCGCCATCTCAGGCCTTGCCAACTCATTTGCATCCAACTCCCTGTTGGAATCCTCCACCAAAAAATCATTGCCCCCCTTCAGGTACTCCTTCCAGAGTACCCACTCAATACACAGCCCTCCGAGGCGGTAAAACTCTGCGCAGGTCTCACGAAACCTCTTGCTAGTGGCGATCAACTTTTCCAGCGCCCCCTCTCTGCAGCTTCCATGCCAGTATGAAATGTTTGCAAGTTCAAATGGATCTTGCCCATTGAACTCCGTGGAAGACAGGTATGCGTGAAACACCTGGGCGACATCTTGACCCAAATGAAGTCGCATTGCCTGACGGAGGGCCTCTGGAGTCGCCCCCTCCAGTTCTCGAAGCTCCTCCAGTGAAGCTGTCCACTCCTCCGCGGACGCCGCTGATATGAAGTCTTGAGGATATTCGAGGGCATCACCTTCCTCAAATCGTCAACAAGGTCATCAACACGACCTCCGATGGATGCCAACTCCCGCTCCAACTTCTCCAACCTTTCCTCCACATCATTGAACCTCGCATGCAAGCTATGCAGCAGGCTCACTACCTCCTCCAGCGCCGTCGGCTCCGTTTCTTCCGTCCACAGACACTTCGCCTTTCAAATCCTGCACCGCTTGCAGGACTGCATTGTCGACAACATTATGCAATGGGCTCCATTGGCCCGACACCGCCCGCATTTATCTTGTGTAAAAAATCAGCAAACAAACATGCAAACCCTCCAGTCCACTCACCGGATCCGTGGAACTCTTCATGCTCTGTGACCTTCCCCTTCTGCCTGTTTGTGGGCCTCTCCGATGGCCCCACAGTCTGCTCCTCCTTATCACTCTCAACCACTGACCTCGTCAACCTCTTTCTCTTTTTAGAACCCTCCGCGGTTCCGGCCACCTTCGCCTTTCCCTTGTCCTTCCTCTTCTGCCTCAACTCCTCCCTCGCCTTCTCCTTCTCATTATCCGCAGTCTCTGTGGCCTCCTCATTGTCCCCCTTGGCAGCCTGTGCAGCAGCAGCTGTGGCCTCCGTGACCTTCTTCACCAACTTGGTTTGTTCCCACAGCAGACGTCTCGTCCATGCGGCCTTGGACTCTACCGCAGCCAGCCTCTTCCTCTTGGCCACCACCTGTGCCTCCCTCTTTTCTGCTGCCTTCTTCTCTGCAGCAATCCTCCACTCCTCCACCTCTCTTGCTACCCTTGCTTCTTCTGCCTGCCCCTCCACAGCCTCTGCCTCATTTTTCAACTTCAGTTCCTGAAGTTTTTTCTCCCTCTCCAGGGACCTCTTCCTCGCAGCCTCCATGGCCACCGTGGCCTTTTCAGCTTTCAGCTTCTTGGCCAACCATAGCTCATGCGCCTCCACAGCACTCCGATGAGCTTCCTCCTGTTCATCCCTACCAGCGTAGAACACTGGTAGTTCATCCACATCCAAGTTGTCCAGAGTTGCGGGTGCCTCATATGGCTCCGGTGTTTGCGACCATTGGGATGTGTCGGCCATTGTTTTCCATGGTGAGTAAAGAAAAAAGCAAGTATACCCTACCACCGAGATGGTGGTGGTAACAAGTCAAGAGGTGAAAATCACATGATACCTCACTCACAAATTTCATGTGGCACCCCCAGCCATTGGGATCTGCGCTCTTGAGGGCAAGAACGCTAAAGGGGGGATACTGTAACAATCATGCTGCGGACTCCATGGACCTCAACCAATCATCCACTCCACTGGCTCCAAGTCAATCATCAGAATCCATCGGATTCCGAATCCTGGTTTCTACCTCATATTTCATATCTCTATTTCATTTACTTATTTCACATATTTCATTTATCACACCTAGAACCCATCATGGTAGCGAGTAGGTGTTATATTGGAGTCCACGGAATACTCGACTCCTCTAGATACAGAACATTCCAGATCACATCACTCTAGCCATACCTACACTATTCCAGACCCTGACCTGTCGGACTCCATCTTAGTATATAAGCTGTACATTTAGTAGTACATACCTCAGTTTGAATATCAACTTGGTTTAGCCCAATAACTCTCATCCTCACTCTCTTCAGCCTTCAAGCCATAATCCATCTCTCTACGTCCATGGACTCCGATAGCCGTTGGACTTAACCTTTGATCCTAGAGATCATAATCCCACAGACTCCGTCCATAATCCTTCTTTGGGCTTCGACCTAAGGGTGACATTGCTAATAGCTTTGCCAAGCCCCATGCACTCTGTGGAATCCACAGCGTGCATTCCTTTCACTTCATCCTATTGGCACGATCCTAACCGGCACCATTATCACCATGAGTCATGACCACATCACGGCTGGACAACCCGGGGTAGCAAAGACCCTAGAACTTGTCCAAAGGACCTACTGGTGGCCTAAGATGTGAAAGGACGTCGAAGCATATGTCAAAGGGTGCAAAATGTGCCAACGGACAAAGACCGACACAGAACCGAAGGTGGCCCCACTCAACCCAAACACCATTCTGACTGAACCCTGGTCCCATATCTCAATCAACATGGTCACCAGGCTCCCAGAGTCAAACAGGCGCGAAGCCCTCCTCATCATAGTCGACCGCTTCTCCAAGGAAATCATACCGATTGCCTGTAACATTGAACTCTCATCAGAAGGATGGGCAAGAATACTCAGAGACCAGGTCTACATGCGGCATGGAATGCCAATGCATGTCATTTCTGATAGAGGACCCCAATTTGTCTCAAAGTTCATGAAGGACCTATACAAAATGTTGGACATCACCCCGAATGCATCTACAGTGTTCCATCCACAAACCGATGGCCAAACAGAACGGGCCAATCAGGAAATTATCAAATACCTCTGAATCTTTGTAGATTACCGACAAGAAGACTGGGCAGAATGGCTGGCACTTGCTGCCTTCTCACACAACAACCGAGTCCATTCAGTGACTGGCAAATCACCATTCTTCGTCAACCATGGAATGCATCCCCGACTCCTATCAGAGTCAATTCGTGAAACCCCCTTTGACAATCCCAGTGCTCAGGACTTCTCGGCCACAATGATGAAGATCCACCAGGACATGCAGAAGTCCCTGACAGAAGCGGCTGCAGCAATGAAAAAGCAGTATGACAAGAAAACCAAACTGGCATGTGGCTATTACATTGGAGACCAAGTCTGGCTAGACACGCGCAACCTAAACCTGCCCCAACCAAAGAAGAAGCTCAATGACAAGTGAGTCGGACCCTTCCTAATCCTCAGCAAGGTCGGGGCATCCACATACAAACTAAAACTACCCCCGCATTGGAAGATCCACCCCACCTTCAACGAAAAACTGCTCTCACCATTCACACCCCCCGCATTCCCAAACCAGGAAGTACTGCCACCACCTCCTCTGGACCTAATCGAAGATGAGGAAGAGTATGAGATCGACGAGGTGTTAGACTCATGAACACGGAGGGTACGAGGAAAGAAGGGACAGAAGTCCAGAACAACAACTGACTACCTGGTCAAATGGAAAGGCTGGACATGAGAACACAATTCGTGGGTACAAGAAACAGAAATGGAGCATGCACAGGAAGTGATCAAGGAATATGAACAACACATTGAGCATGCCAGATGTGTGGACATAGCCAAAATCGTAACCAGTCCCAGCAAAGCCATCACTGTAATCCTCGATAACAAATACTCAGATAATGGCGATGTCAAATACAAGGCACAAGCGATAGATGGAACTCAGTATTGGATCAAGTACAAGCCAAAGTGGAAGAGGATGATAGACAAATATTGGAGAAACCTACATGAGCACGACATAAACGACATCCCTGAAGATGAACCTTAATGGCAGTTGGGATGACTGCCTTAATAAGGGGGTAATGTTACAATTTATTCACATTTTCTCCAATTTTCCTCATATGAGCACCCAAGCACTTATCTTTGCTATCTAATCACCACCATCTAATCCCTTATCTACCATCCAACTCATCTCACCGCACCATCTCCATGCCCATAATGGTTGACTATTGTCCTTCCACTACGGCTCACTTCCATCGCGATGATACCACTCGACTTACTCGTCATACACTCATTGTTCACTTGTTGCCACTTACCCATGGACCTATTATTAGCACACAGACTTTAGTATATAAGTAGCACAACTCTCACTGTAATACCCCAGCTTCAAGCTATAGTTTATCAATACCAATCTTACTCTCTCAATGACTAGCACCTAGTGCCATGTCTTAACAAGTCCAACACTACAACTCTACTTAGGTCATCAGTGATTACCGGTATATGACTCTAAGTTTATGTTTGTTTGGATCACGTGAGATTTGGGTCTAACAGAGATTGTATTTGGTCACAATCACTTGTGCGATCTAGACTGGTACCTCGGATCCTGACTAGGCTATTCTTTCTTTCAGGGTTCAGGGTTTCTCATTCATTTCTTTTTAGACCAAGTTCATGGAGGAATTTGGTTCCATCATGACTTAGTAGATATTTGAGGTGGGCTTCAGATTTGTTGAGTTTGACAGGCTAAATATAGTTCAGTTTTTCTAACTTCTGGGTTTTTGGGTTCACCTAGATACAGTGAGGTCCCATTTGTGTGGTGACTATGTGTAGTCTGTTTTTAATGGATAATAGCAAGTAATCTTGAAAGGCTTGTGGAGTTGACTCATCTAGATGTCTTCTCTACTTCCTCTTCTGTTACAGTTTTAAGTGCTCCAACACTGATCTAGATGACAAGACTTAGCAGTGTGAAGTCTCCACTCTAGTCCTTAGTACAGCTAGTAGTTTGCAGTATTTTGTATAAAATTCGCAAAATCTACGGGTAGCCTGATACCAGGCATATCATCTCCCCCACACTAAAATAGTGACTATCCCTAGTCACCTGAGTCTTTTCTTTGACCCAGTAGTGTAGCTTTTTGTACTGTTTATTCATGTTCATATTTTACTAGTCTAGATTAGCCGACTCTCCCTGGTCTAGATCTGAAGGTCACTTTGTCAATCTACTTTGGTTTTTGACAAATTCCAATTCCATCATGATTCTCAGGGTTTTTGACAGGTGCGATCAAATCTGCCTGTTTATTAATAGGTTTTCATCTGACGCCTCTGTCTTTTTCATACAGTTATTTCATTCTTAAGTCCTCTCAGGACTCTAAATCTATGTGATTCATCACAGTCCGTGGCTTTTTCTTTGTACTGTGCTTTTGGGCATGTGGCAACCTCTGGCAGGCTTTTAATTGGTTTCCAAAGTTGTCATGGTGTTGGTCCATGCACTTTTACACTTTTCTATCATCATGACCAGCAATCGAGACTGTTCTTGACTTATTTTACGACCTTTCTGCCTTTTTCAAGATGTCTTTCTTGGACCTACACAAGCTTTGGTCCAAAGTCACACCCCTGTTTTCTGTTGGGTCCCAATTGAGGGTCCCGGTGATCCAGCATGTGATTATCCTCAAGCAAGTGGTGCCTATTGTGGTAAGGCTTGCTTTTTATGCTTTTCTCACTTCCAAGTTTTCTATCTTTACTTCTTCTTGTCTAGATCGGCTTACTTAAAGATTTGTGCCATGCCTCAGGCACTCGTTACCAGGAGTTCGCCATCAACTTGGGTCATTCTTTAAGTCTGGTTGCTGCCAATATTCCTGTGGACCACTATCATGCTGAATGGGACAATCTGTCCCTGACAGCTCATGAGTCTGCTAGGGTGCACTTTATTCTCTCCAGGTTGTTTTTTTTCTTATCTTTATTTGGTTTTCAGGCTTGTCACCTTAAGCATAACAAACCTTTCCCAATAATTGAGGACCTTTCCCCCAAGAAGTCCAAGCCCAAGACTAAGGCTGCTCACAAGGTAAGTCTGTTTTTCTTTTGTTTCTTCGGAGCTTATCTAGGCCACCTTGTTTGTAGGTGCTCCAAAGTGTCGAGATAGTTGCTCGTAAGCCAAAGTTGGTCCGGAAAATTCCCGACCCCATCATTTATTCAGAGAATGAGGAACCAGGATTTGACAAGAGCAGCCAAGACTCTGGGGAGGATAGCTTTGAAGAACCACCCCGGCCTGTCAAACCACCACCAGCCCCCAAGTCTCCAGTGGTGGGGAGGTTAAAGGCTGGCCCCAGCAAGAATTTGGTTGCTGGTATGCATTTCTTTCTTATTTTCTTTTTGTTTTTCTCTGATCTAGTTTACCAGTGGTATTTGAAAAGGACAAAGTTCCTCCCGTTGAGAAGGCTGCTCCCACAAAGAAGGATGCTGGACTGGCTGCTGCTAAGAAAGTGACAACCAAGGCAGGCAAGGCAGACCCACATACCCAATCTGGGAAGCGCAAGTGCGATGAAGACATTACAGCAGCTGAAGGCCAGGCCAGTACCTCAAATGTTTGGGCTACCGTGACTCCTGCTCTAAAGACTGCCTCCGAGAAGGCACCTCCAGCCAAGAAGGCTAAGGGGATGTCAAAGGAAGAGAAGGCTGAACTTGGTCGCAAGGCTGCAGTGCAAGTTCCTTGTAGGTTCTTATTTCTGATCTAGATGACCTCTTTTCTGAACACAAGCCTTCATTTCAGCTTGCGATATTGGCTTCAAGGACATCGACCTTCGCATTGTCAGAGCAACTGATGTTAGCTGGCTGGTGACTACGGATATGGATGTAAGTAGCTCCTCTTTTCTTATTTCTGCTAACACATTCACTTCTTTTAGCCCAATCTTCCATGCTCCCTTTGTCTTATGGGCACACAAACTAAACCTTGTGAGTTTCTTGGCTGGGGTGTTGCCTGTGGCAACTGTCAGCATGGGAAGAAGGTTGTCTGTTCGTTTAAAGTGACTCCCCATGAGAGGTATCGGGCTCACATCTCAATCGCGCTGTTTGCCGAGTGTACTCCAGACAGTGGGCTTTTCCTATCCTTGCTTCTTTCTTTTTGTTCAACAGTAGCTTTTCTTTTATAGATCTCCACAGGCAAATCCGTACAGCTAGTCACCTAGTCAAGGTGTTTGACGTGGCCATCGAAGCTGCTGGATGTCTCACTGAGCTACTTCATCACCAAGTGGCCGAGATCGACAAAATTGTCCATGAAACTGTGGAGTTCAAAGGACAGATGGTGGCTGAGACAGCATTACTTGAGGATGTATCAGTGGTTAATTACATCCTGGCACCTCATCAACCTAAAGAGCCGGCTCCTGCTTCAGACCCTGAGACTCCGGTTGCATCTGGTTTTCAACATGTCACTCTAACCTGTAGGTGCTCTTGTGACTGTTCTCCTTAGTTTTCACTGATGGTTTTGCTCTAATCTAGATGACAAAGTTGACAGTAAATCAGAGGAGGTGCAGGCGATGCTGGAAGTGGTCACTGATAGTCCCGCTGAGGACACCGTTGGGGAGGACTCAGCTGGTGACTCTGCTGCTTGACCAGGTCTTTTTCATTTTCTTCATACTTTTTGTTTTTGTTATCCCACTTTTACAAGCATCTCAATTGTACTAGGCATTGGCCTTTGTGCCAAAAATAAAAATACATTCATTCTTTTGGTATGCTTTTATGGTGTGATAATTTATCTTTAAGAAGTTCTTTTTCTAAGTTTAAGCTTTTTATTTGTACTTGATGCCTTCTTAAGTTGCCGAGGGACTTCAAATAGGTTTTGGTTATTTGTTCTATTTATACTCCCCCAAGCACTCCATGCACAATCTCAGCCATAGCTAAGTTGGATCTGACTATTTGATCGATCTGAGTGGTTCAGCCAGTCGTCTAGATTACTAGACAAGTCCATTTTTCAATTCAATCTTGTATTCTGTTAAGTTCTAGGAGTCTGTGTTGAATGTGATTTTTTGGTATGGCTAAGGTATCACACGTTGGGACTTCAATACAATTTCTAGGGATTTTTATTTCTGCAAAATTTTCTCAGAGTTCCATGTGTCTTCTCCCCCATACTATAAATTCAACATCCTCGTTGATGGGTCAAGTTGTTGTACTTCACCTTGAAGAACTTTAGAACATACACACTTGTTTCAAACAAACACCTGACTCTTATTCCAGATATGACCACCATCAATCCTTCTTCAGACATCGATATGGTTGGGCTTGTTGCCTGGGCTAACGATGCCATCCATTTCAGTGACCAGTTGTTCGAACTTGGTGTTGATCCGGGGAAGCAGATGGAACAGTGCCACAAGCTGTTCAGCATAGGTGTAAGTCTTTCACAAATTTCTTATTCAATGGTGATCTAGATCACTCAATTTATGCATCTGTTCATAGGTCGAGATGACACGTCTTCCAGGTGCCATTTTCTTGAACAAAGCCAACAAGGACCTGTTATTCCATATTAAACAGGTCTACAAGTGCATCAACAAGCACCATACTGGGATCATTGTGTTCCCTGACTATCACACTGTCCATGCCTTTACTGGGCAGATCCATGCAGACTGTCAACATTGCACTTCTCTTGTGACTGCAGCAGTGGTAGCCCAGGACCGATCAAGCAGCGTTGCTGCCCAACCTGTCCCATCCCCGGCTGTGGAAGTGTCTGCTGTCAAGCCTGCTTCTAGCAAGGTTAAGCCCAAGCCCATAGTGAGTCGACACATTCCTGTGTCTTTATCTAGATCACTCAACTTTCTCTCTTCTGTTTCCTCCCTGGTCTAGGCCACAAAGAAGGGCAAGAAGGCCCCAAAGTCCAAAGCCACTGTTGAAGAGTTGTGCAATGAAGAACCTGCAATCATTGAGGAGGACACCATCATGGGTAATGCAGAAGTTTCTTTGACCAATGCAGAAGCTGATACAGTATCTATTCTGTTTATTTAGCTGCCATCACATGCACTGCTGATGAAGTTATCGCTCATATCCAGCAGATGTCTATTGACAACGAAGTCGAAATTGTGGTCAACAAGGACCCTACTGGTGGCAACATCATTGAAGGACATAAAGTACCCTCCAGGGCCAGGAAGCCTAAAGCAGTTGTGCATTATATTCTGATCTAAGCTAGCTGCATTACTAATTTTCATGCTTTATCATTGTTATAGAAGCACCAGGCACCACAGCACATGGAGGTGATTTTCCTTCCTTATGCATTAGTTCTGGGTATGGACTTAAATTCTAAGGACTACCAGCTCACGGAGGCTGTTGTTGCCAAGGCCGCAGCCAATGAGGCTGCTACTCAGGCTCGAAAGTGCCCCAGGGCTGTGAATGAGTTTTCGTTGAATGATTCTGCGTATTCCATGGCTGGTTCGTACTTTTTATTTTTCAATCTGTGGCATGAGTACTGAAATCTAGATTACCATCATAGCCGCTGACACGCTTGCAACGTGTCTACACATGTAATTTTGCGAAATGTATCAATACATGCATTGCATAATGGCTAGGTACTGAGATAATGAAAGATACAGATAGAGCAAGAGGGACCCTTGATCAAGAACCACCACCATGTGGGGTTCAGCGTCATGCCACTTCAAGACTGGCTCAAGGGATCTTGCTCGTCAAGACGTCGAGCGAGATAAACAGACGTTACTGCACCTTCGATGGTCAGTTAAAACATCTTGCAGTCTTGAGATGTCTCAGATCTTCTGAGCCGGGCACCTAGCTATATCTTATATTAGTGAATGATACTCCCCACGACTTCACAAGGCCCTACAGCCCCTGCACGAAGCTCACCAAATAGTCCCATAGTCTCTGTCGCATCTTCCACAACACAGAGGCGTAAAACTGAATCCATGCATTTCTATGACGAGGCAAATGGCCAGGACATTGTGTACATGATGGCTGGTCATCGTGACATCACACACTGCACAACCCTCGAGCCACAACCACCATCTCCCACCTAACAAGGTCGTGCGGATTTCACCAAATCCCCCACCATTGGAAACCTCAGAAGCCACCCAACGTGCCGTCAAGTGCCACTAAGGATCCCGTGCCACCCTACATCATAGACAACAAAGGATGCGGAGCCCAATCTCGCTGGAACAAGACAAACACCCTGACTCCCGATTTACCAATTGTGCCACCCAAGGACATAAATGGTGCATAGTTTCCATTGTCCGCGAAGTACAAAGGCCCCCATTCCTTAACATAAAGAACGCCACAATGCACCAACCCCTACTCCCTTTCTTACCCCCACTCCTGCCAAACTGTCTTCTGCGAACATTGAAGAAACCACCCCCCATTTTCCAGGAGGGAACCCAAACAAGAGGCAAAAAACCTCAGAAAAAGGAGCCGGCCAGAATGTATGTCCCCTCTAGCAATCAAAATATCCATAATATGGAATCTGACCCTATCATAGGTCCCCCCCCCAGCCGACGACAACAACAAAAGAGTCTCGCATAGGAAAACGAAACTTGATCACACTCGTCCGATGCCGTACGACTTCCCCAACCCGAGGGCCACTGCCAACCTACCCACAGCAGTCAAAACTTTCCCCTACGACAAATCCACATGCTCAGGCGAAGCCCCAGCGATGCTCCCAGTGGGGTCAGCAGCACCTTTCACCGACGGTACCTTCCCCCGTGTTTATATTCCTTGGAACCACATCACAGCCGGCTTCCCAGAGGAAATCCGTGAGGCGATAGTGGCCGCCCCAGAGAAATTTATAGCAGCAGTACCCTTCGGGGCAGGCCCCAAATTCTACGCTGACAATTGACGTGCGGATCTACTCCTGAAAACCTTCCTCGATGGCCTCGACTTCCCTGACAAAGGCAAACTTACAGTCTTCTTCCTGCTAGAGGCGAAAGAGGATAAGAAAAGCCGCAATAGGGAAGAGAATCGCAGCAGACGAAGCACCTTCGACAAACCATGGCCACTGGTCATCACAGGCTTCTCAGAAGACTTCGGTAAATTCCTCCTATGGTACCAGTGCTTTGCAACTGCCTCGCACTCGGTCTGGAACCTCCTCCCATTCAACCCGAAGGCTCTTGCATGGACTATCACCGCTTTCCAGGGCAACGTCGTCAGCGATGACCCCGAACTTATTGCCGAAGCGCTAGCCTGCATCAAGACTGCTGCCTGGCACGACACCTCCATCCAGAACCTAGTCAAATGGATCACCCAGTCACAGGGATGCTCCGGAAACCCAGCAGAGCTTACAGTCATGATGACCCAGTCATGGAGGCTCTCGTACATTGAAACGAAGAACCTCGATGACGACAAAGGACCCGTTTTCCTCTTAACAGGTGAACCAATCACGTACAATCTCGACCTACACCAAGCAATCGCAGCCCACATCCGAAAGCTGAGAATCCATGTCAACTATCAACAACTGATCAACGTTGACAAGATTATCAGATGTGATTGGTGCAAGAACCAGAACCACCTGAGCCATGCGTGCCCCTTCCTGGAAGTAGACTCGACCTGGTATGGCCCCTCCACCGAAGAACTTAGGCTGCAGATGATGAAATCAGATCCACCTAAAGACGCTCTCAGGAAACGGAAGGAGGAAAGCAAAAACGCAGATGGTCGATCCAAACATGGAAAGAAGAACGACATCAGCTGGAGCAAAGTCAGGCATGGTAAGAAGCAGTAGTCTGCGTTGACATGCTCGCAATGTGTCTACACGTGTAATTTTGCGAAATGTATCAATACATGCATTGCATACTGGCTAGGTACTGAGATAACGAAAGATACAGATAGAGCGCAGTGCTATATGCAAAGAGCGCAGTGTCAAACACACAGAGTGCAATGATATATGTATGGAGCACAATATAGAGTCGCGGACAGTACGGCCTTGGGTGACAATTGGTAGAGTGCATGCTCTAACTTAGAATGATACTAGTCGAGGTCACACTAAGTATGAGAGCTCAGCACTGGATACTGAATGCACTAAGATGCAGATCAGCCATGCGCTCTAAGGAATTGATGAGAGACAGGCATGATACAAGGAGAACTACATTGATCTATGACACGTGCCACACGTGTATAGGAACATAGAGGTAGAGTGCATGAAAAGACGCATGCTGCGCGTGTAGATGGAAATAGACATGGAGTGCAGTGATATATGAGTTGAGTGCAGTGTCAAACCAATGGAGTGCAGTGATCAAACCAAGATAGCGTGCAGTGTAACAACGCATGCGTGTGCAAGTCGTCAGTGACAATTAGTAGTGTGCATGCTCTCACTTAGAATGATACTGGTTGAGGTCACACTAAGTATGAGAGCTCAACACTTGATATTGAATACACTAGAGGCAGATCAGATACACGCTCCAATGAATTGATGAGAGACAGACATGATATGAGAAGGATTGATCTGCGACGTGCGTTGCGCGCATATATAAAAATAGCCATAGAGCGCAGTGATATCAACATCGCATGCGGTATAACAATGCGCGCATGCATGTGCAAGTCTGAAGTGACTATTGGTAGAGTGCATGCTCTAACTTAGTATGATACTTCATTGGGGTCACACTAAGTACAAGAGCTCAGCACTCGATACTGAATGCACCAGAAGCAGACTGCATATGCACCCTAATGCATTACTGAGAGACATGCATGGGGACTACGTGACACAATGATCTATGATGCACAGGGCCTGATCACACGGTATGCACACGCATGTCCCAAATAATGCCTGAGTATAGATAACTCCAAGAGAACCCAGTTTGGCCAAAGAGCGCAGTGCCTAGGCTTACCACAGGTATCCCCCACCAACCAGAGAAACCTAGAAACTCAACATTTGAATGAGATACAGTGTATAGGATTAGTTGCCACTCCAAGTATCCTCTGAAGAAATGACGAGTGACATGCCAATGTATAGAGTGCAATGCGAGTGGAGTATCCACCATGAGGAAACAGAGTCTGGTCTCGAGATAGGCCTCCAACCAAGTGTCCAGCCCCGGGCATGCTATAACAACATGCGCGTGTTGCGAGGAATAATGTTCCGAGGTTCTAACAGTACTGTATTAAGTTGTATCGACATGTATGATGTAGAATTGTATAAATACTGTAGTGTAGATGTAGAGTACAAGTTTTGAGCCCACGGTGTAATAGTGCAAAGCTTTTCAGCCACGCGCTCTAGCACTTAGAGTAGCTAGTAACTTCGAGAAAGAATACAACCCATATCAGATATCTATTGTGTGATTTAAGTCGCATGCTTAGATAAGAAAATAGCGTGGCACTCCATCCAGAGAGTCTGGTTTTGGTTTGACTTGCGCTCTGTGAGAGAATAAGAGTACGGTGTCTTGAAGGTCACCCTTTCAAGTTCTTGAGGGCATTTGTCTGACGCAAGGTATTACAAGCAGCAGAGGTTCAAACCCTTTGGCTTGATTAGTGTTTGCTCTTCTGTGTTATTTCCGCAGGTTGGCAAAGGTTCAAACCCTTTGGCTTGTCGGACGGGGTTTCTCTGGATTGCATAGGTTCAAATCCTGTGAATCTACGATCAGTTGGAAGCTGGAGCACGTAGGTTCAAACCCTGTGGCTCTTGTGGAAGTTTCGGAGTTTTGTGTCAGTGTAGACACTTCTCCATGTGTTTGCAAAGGTTTTGGTTTACCACGCGATGCACGAGGTTTATTAGTGTGTTGAATTTAATAGGAATTGGTCTCTGCTTCGAGTGCAGTTGTTTAAGTGGTGTTTAGGGTGTTATTGATTGTGTGCAGTGGTTATTAGAGTCCCGAGCGACTGCCAGAAAGTTGTGGAGAGGTTTGACAAAGTTGTCTTGTGTTGTACACCCTTGCCTTGAGGCCCGGCGATGGAAGTCGCACCCTCTTGTTCTTGAGAAAAGCCTTTAGACTTAGAGAAGTCTAGATATTATATGAGCGCTATTGCTGCGCATGTATCTTAGAGATATTGAGAATTGAATTGTATTGGTTCGCTACTTTCATCGCATTAGAATCCCCCCATGAACTTGAGCGTGTTTGTGTGTGTAGTTTTGGGTGTGGGTGTGATCAGTGTCTTCAACACTGTTGCATTTCTAGCTCTGTGCACTTAGACAGCTCTTCAGTGTACCACTTATATGCTATAGGATGTATTTATCCCAATAGAGATTTTTCTACCGCTTTTACGATCTCGAACAAGCCGCAAACTTGTTAGTGAAGCCAGGGGTGAGTCTGGATAGATGAGAAGTCCATTAGCACTATATAACACTCATTGAAGCACCTCCCCGTTCTGATTACTGATGTCTTATAGGAGGTAAGGTGAGCTGCTGAGTGGGGAGGGGCAATATAAGCGACTCCAAAACTGGTTGACGGAGCCATTACCGTTTGGGAGACTTCCCCCTCACCAGGGATACTCTTTTAAACGGATCCGTCTTAGCAGGCCACGGTTTGGCAGACTCGGTATGTGAATCTCTTTATGCTACTAACTGTCAAGAACATAGGGAAAACTCAGACTATGAATTCAGTCATTACGGTACTGGCCTCGCACCACACCGTCGAGGCTCTGATGTACCTACTGATTACTCCTCAACACAAGACAATGGTGCGAGCTCCGGCAGTAGGGAACCAGCATTGGAATTCCTGGAGAATGGTGCGGTTGACCGAACGTCGCCCGGTCCCCCAGACAATGATAGGAACATGCCAGCTGCCTCTCAAGCTACATCATATGTAGATGTGGGAGAGACCATGCAAGATGGCACTGGTCGACGCCAACAACAACTAGTCCCTAGACGTCAGTCGAGCATCTCGACAAACTCACGTGGCTCAAATCCTCCCATAGATGAGACCCCACACAGTGAGAGTGGTAATGCCACGAGCCAGAGAGAAGGAGAGCCATGCTCCCAAAACCCTGAACAAGGAGAAGGCCAAGAGCCACAGCCCCAGCGAGCACAACCTGCCGCAAACCAGAGCTACCCACCCAGGGAACACCTGGATAATAGACGCCAGCGTCAAGAAGCCTCCAGAAAGGAAACAAAGGCAGCGATTATGGTATCATGCCTTAACATCAATGGCTTCAGTTCAGCAGGAAGTGGAGACAGCATCCAGAATAGCAAATGGAGTCATGTCAACCAATTACTCCGAACATCAAGAACCGGTATTCTCATAGTATCTGAAGCCCATCTGATGGAAAAGAGACGAGATGAGCTCAAAAGCCTATTTGCACGAAGGATGAAAATCAACTTCACGGAAAACCCAGATAACCCGACTGGCAAGGGTGGGGTAGCAATAGTCGTTAATAAGCAATTAACGAACTGGCACAGTATACAGACAAAAACTATAGTCCCAGGAAGGGCCTTGCTAATAAAAACAAGATGGCATGGTGACAAGGACATCATAATACTAGGTGTCTATGCTCCAAATGTCTCATCGAGTGACTCTAGGGAAAGTGCAGAATTCTTCACAACTCTACATGATTTCTTCGTAGAACACCCAGAATGGCGCCCAGACTACATGGGGGGAGACATGAACTTCATTGAAGATCCAATTGATCGCTTACCTGTATGTGCAGACAACGAAGAAGTATGCTCCACTTTCGACAAACTCAAAGAACTACTTAGACTGCGAGATGGCTGGCATAGTACATTCCCAGATAAGCTAGACTTCACATACTCATGTTCAAGGAACACACAGATACCAGATGCAAATGGAAATACAAACAGAACCTTTCAATCACGCATAGACCACATCTATGTGACCGACAGACTATTTGACCTAGCATGACAATGGAGAATTCAACCAGTAGGCATTGCAGGGGTCGACCATGATATGGTAACAGTTCAAGTAGCTCATGAAGAGGCCCCCTTGATAGGCAAAGGACGTTGGGCATGCCCAGACCACATCCTAAAAGACAGACAACTAGCAGAAAGATTAAAGGAACTAGGCTTGTTGACCCAGGAAGAAATTACCAGAATTAAAAGTACGGGCAGAACGGATACCATGAACCCTCAGAGGACATACCATAAATTCATCACAGAAGCAATGATTATGGCGAGAGAAAGAGAGCGCACCGTGAAACGCCAAGCCCAGAAGAAGGAATCTGATCTAAACAAAGCAATAAGTAAGCTATCAGAGAACCTCGAGCTCAATGAAGCAACTCGATCTGAAAAGCTTGCAGGACTTAAAAAGGAACTCCGTGGAATCAAACAAGAGAACCATAAATGGACACGCCACTTTATAGCAGCGAAAGACTTCCTAGAAGGGGAAACAGTATCAAAATACTACTTCCAAGCCAACAAAGAATCTAAACCAAGGGATGTAATATGGGCACTAGTGATCCCTGGGACTGATGGACCCAACCAAACACCCCCTCCGGTGGAAGAGACTCCCCCCCAACACAATGGAAAAGCTCCTATACCGCAACAACCTCAATATGAGAAGCACTCCCCCAAGATGGCAGAGATGATGAGGGATTATCACAAGACCCTCCAGAAAGATGGCCTGAATGTAGATGCCGAAATGCAAGAGTCAATGATAAAGCTAACTTTAAGTAACATTACGGCTGCACCCTCAGAGGGAGATAAAACCCAATTCACCTTGAAAACAAGGAGGGATGAAGTACTTAAACCTGTGAACATGTCAAAAAATGATTCCGCCCCTGGAATAAATGGTGCTACCAACAAATTCTACAAAGTCCTCAACAACAGACACATTGAAGATGAAAGAAAAGGACTCCCAAGCTTCGACATAGTAGGGGTACTTACAGAAGTCTTCAATGATATAGAAAGTCATGGTGTGGATGCCTCCACAAACTTCACTGAGGGGTGGATGTGTCCCATCTACAAAAAGAACGACAGGAACCTAATGTCAAACTACCATCCCATAACCCTCCTAAACTCCGAATATAAACTTTTCACCAAAGCCCTGTCCATTAAACTGGTCAGTGCAGCACCGGAACTTATACACATTGACCAAGCAGGTTTTATCCCTGGTAGACAGATCTTGAACCAGACAAAACTCATCAGAATGATCATAGACCATGCAGACCTAGCCCTCCAAAATGGCTTGATTGTGGCCCTCGACCAGGAAAAAGCATATGACAAAATCCGCCACGACTATCTTTGGAGAGTTCTAGAAGCCTTCCAAATCCCTAAACCATTTATATCGACAGTTAAGTCGCTGTATGAAAACACGTTTACAAGAGTAATGGTAAACGGGTGCCTCAGCTCACCATTTCAAGTCACACGAGGTGTACGTCAGGGTGATCCTCTATCTTGCTTACTGTTTAACCTTGCAATTGAGCCTCTTGCGGAGATGCTTCGGAAATCTAATCTAAAAGGGATGGACGTACCAGGATCAGAAGAACATCTGATTGCCAAACTCTTTGCCCATGATACCACCACCTTCCTACATGAAGAAGATGATTTCGAAGAACTGATGAAGATATTAGACAACTGGTGTATTGCTAGCAGAGCACGCTTCAATGTCGAAAAAACCCAAATAATACCAATTGGTAGCAAAGAATTCCGGTTAAGAGTCACAAACAAATGAAAGAACAAACCAGAGTTCAAGCAGATCCCTGAAAATGTCTGAATAGTAAAAGAATGGGAAGCTATACGCATTCTGGGTGCCTGGTTTGGGAACGACATCCCAGAAGATACCGCATGGACACCAGTCATAGAGAAGATAGATAGCAGCCTCGCAAGGTGGGAAATGTCCCACCCCTCTGTCCCAAGTCGACGTATAATAATCCAAACAGTGATCGGAGGGCTAACCCAATACTTGACGGCAGTACAAGGCATGCCAAAACATATCGAGAACAAGCTAGAAAAAAGGGAACGCAAGTTTATCTGGGAAGGCCGTACTAAAAACCTAATTGACTTTGACACACTGAAGTCTCCGAGAGAGAAGGGAGGCCTGGACATCCTTGATCTACAGGCCCGCAACAAAGCCATCGAGGCTATGTGGTTGAAAGAGCTCCTCTCTGAACAAAAGCCAACATGGACTTTCTATGCTCACGACATCATAGCTCATGCAAGCCTCAAATCAGAAAAGATTGTTGCCCAGAGCGTAAAAATGAACACATTCCTGCAATCGTTTAATGCTAAAAAATCACAGCTACCATGAGATATTCAGAGAATCATGTCTATAGCGAAAGAGACTGGAGTACGAGCAGAAGGCATAGCCTTCTCTAGGGAAATCCTCTGTGAGCATCCGATCTGGTTTCACTCAGAAGCTGATCCCAAAATATGTCTCCTGACCTGCTCACTAGCGAGTAAATGCCTCCGTGACAACCACGAACTTTGACTAGTAGGAGAAGCTGAGGAAATTTCACAATTCCTAGATGACCCAAGCCACAATGCCTCATCCCGAAGGACGATATGTGAATGTCATATCTGCATAGCAATGAGAGAGAACCTAGGATGTAGGAACCCAAACAAATGCATGCTTCGAGCCAAAGAATTATTAGACACCCTACCGGAAAAGTGGGACCCCAGATTCATGCTCCCAGAAGATTATGAAGATGGCCCAGAGCAACTTGACGAGGGCTTTGAGTTCAATCAGAGGGTGACAATAGAAGGCCCAACTGCGAACATCTTCTGCATTTTCACGGAAGGAAAGGTGTGCAACAATCTACCAGACCTACATCTGAGTGCCCCAACAAGAGTGATCATCTGTGCAGCAACAAGAGGAGCGTGCATCAACAACAACACCCCAGATGCTAGAGCCGGAGCCGGCTGTTTTGTGAATGGGGAAAACAGAATGGAGATCGCCCTAAAAATGCCTTCGTCTGTACTCCAGACATCCCAAGCTGGAGAGGTAATAGCAATAAAGGAACTAGCAGCCAGAACAAGCAAAAGGGCCATCGTTCAAAATGAAACGAGCTCAAAATATGTGCTCAACCACCTATCATCATCCCTGAAAAGGATGGAAGATGCGGGATACATAGGTGTTCCCAACAAAAACATTCTTAAAGCAACAGTAGCCAGCCTACAAAGCCGAAAACAGGTGACAATGATGAAGTGGGTCAAGGGCCAGAATAAACACCAAAGACTCTGCAACACAGACAGATTAGCAAAGGAAGGGGCAGAACACAACCAAGATGACATAATCGACCTGGAAATAGACCCAAAATTAAAGATCACAGGGGCATCCCTAAGCAAAATGATGCAGAATCATGCCTATAAAGCCTTCCGAGAACGGAAAAATCAAAACCTCCCTCAACGAACGAGGACCAATGAAAACATGAAACTAGCAGGCCAGGGAGCAAAGGAATACTTTGGGACACAACCAACATCATCAGCGCTATGGAAATTGTTCCATCACAAAGACATTGACCGAAATACCAGATATCTCCTGTGGATGACAATGCACAACGCATACAGGATAGGGGAAAAATGGTTACATTTTGCCCCACAATACCACAGCTGAGCCTATTGTACACACTGTAACAACAGCATGGAAAACATGGAACACATCTTAATGGAATGCCAATCACCTGGTCAGAAAGAGGTTTGGGAGCTCACCAAGAACCTCCTGGAACAACGAGAAATTCCATGGTTCCCCCCAAAGGTGTCGCACATACTAGCATGCGCATCACCAACCTTCAAGTCACCAAACGGACATAGAGACAATGGAAAAGAACGATTCTTCAGAATTGTAGTCTCGTCAGCAGTGCAAACTATCTGGAATGCCCGTTGTGAGAGAGTGATTCAACGAGACAACTCACCATTCTCTCCCGAGGAAATCAGAAACAGATGGAGAAAGAAGATCAACAAAAGACTCGAACTAGACTGTCTGATGACGCGCGATCGCTTTGGAAAGAAGGCAAATAACAAAGACCTAGTGTTAATGACATGGGCAGGCTCAATCTTGAACAAGCATCAGTTTCCGAAAGACTGGACAGAATCTGTCAGGGTTTTAGTGGGTATAGGGTAACGGTGATGGCCAGGTGGTGCAAGGTAAGTATGGAGATGGCGCGAGAAGATGTAGATTTTAGTCCTGGCCGAGTTACAAGTCCTGAGTCCCACACTCTTCAGTGCGTAAAAGCATTTCCCTGAGGTGAAAACTAAACACACTTTTATTCAATCTACTAACTACACATGCCTGGTTCTAACACCTGGCAAAAACTATGGCTGCATGCTGGAAGTGACTGTGTCACTAGACCAGCCGCTGCGATAGCCCTCACCAAAAAAAAAAAAAAAAAAAAAAGATACAGATAGAGCGCAGTGCTATATGCATAGAGTGCAGTGTCAAACACACAGAGTGCAATGATTATGTATGGAGCACAATATAGAGTGACGCGCAGTATGGCCTTGGGTGACAATTGGTAGAGTGCATGCTCTAACTTAGAATGATACTAGTCGAGGTCACACTAAGTATGAGAGCTCAGCACTTGATACTGAATGCACTAAGAGGCAGATCAGCCACACACTCTAAGAAATTGATGAGAGACAGGCATGATACAAGGAGAACTACATTGATCTATGACACGCGCCGTGCATGTATAGAAACATAGAAGTAGAGCACATGAAAAGACACATGCTGCGCACGTAGATGGAAATAGACATGGATCACAGTGTCAAACCAATAGAGCGCAGTGATCAAACCAAGATAGCATGCAGTGTAACAATGCGCACGTGTGCAAGTCTTCAGTGATGATTGGTAGAGTGCATGCTCTAACTTAGTATGATGCTTCATTAAGGTCACACTAAGTACAAGAGCTCAGCACTCAATACTGAATGCACCAGAAGCAGACTGCATACGCACCCTAATGCATTACTGAAAGACATGCATGAGAACTACATGACACAATGATCTATGACGCACAGGGCCTGATTGTGCGGCACGCATACGCGTGTTCCAAATAAATGCCTGAGTATAGATAACTCCGAGAGAACCCAGTTTCGCCAAAGAGCACAGTGCCTAGACTTATCACAGGTATCCCCCACCAACCAGAGAAACCTAGAAACTCAACTTTAGAATAGGATACAGCCTATTTGATTGGGTGTCACTCCAAGTATCCTCCGAGGAAATGACGAGTGACATACCAACGCATAGAGAGCAGTGCCAATGGAGTATCAACCATGAGGAAACAGGATCTGGTCTCGAGATAGGCCTCCAACCAAGTGTCCAGCCCCGGGCATGCTATAACAACGTGTGTGCATTGCGAGGAATAATGTTCCGAGGTTCTAACAGTACTGTATTGAGTTGTATCGATGTGTATGATGTAGAATTGTATAAATACTGTAGTGTAGATGTAGAGTACAAGTTTGGAGCCCACGGTGTAACAGTGCAAAGCTTTTCAGCCACGTGCTCTAGCACTTAGAGTAGCTAGGAACTTCGAGAGAGAATACAACCCATATCAGATATCTATTGTGTGAATTAAGTCAGGCGCTTAGATAAGAAAATAGTGCGGCACTCCATGCAGAGAGTCTGGTTTTGGTTTGACTTGCGCTCTGTGAGAGAATAAGAGTATGGTGTCTTGAAGGTCACCCTTTCGAGTTCTTGAGGGCATTTGTGTGATGCGAGGCATTACAAGCAGCAGAGGTTCAAACCCTTTGGCTTGATTAGTGTTTGCTCTTCTGTGTTATTTCCGCAGGTTGGCAAAGGTTCAAACCCTTTGGCTTGTCGGACGGGGTTTCTCTGGATTGCATAGGTTCGAATCCTGTGAATCTATGATCAGTTGGAAGCTGGAGTGTGTAGGTTCAAACCCTGTGGCTCTTGTGGAAGTTTCGGAGTTTTGTGTCAGTGTAGACACTTCTCCACATGTTTGTGAAGGTTTTGGTTTAGCATGCGACGTGCGAGGTTTATTAGTGTGTTGAGTTTAATAGGAATTGGTTTCTGCTTCGAGCGCAGTTGTTTAAGTGGTGTTTAGGGTGTTATTGATTGTGTGCAGTGGTTATTAGAGTCCCGAGCGACTGCTAGAAAGTTGTGGAGAGGTTTGACAAAGTTGTATTGTGTTATACACCCTTGCCTTGAGGCCCAGCGATGGAAGTCGCACCCTCTTGTTCTTGAGAAAAGCCTTTGGACTTAGAGAAGTCTATGTATTATACGAGTGCTATTGCTGCACATGTATCTTAGAGATATTGAGAATTGAATTGTATTGGTTCACTACTTTCATCGCATTAGAATCCCCCCACAAACTTGAGCATGTTTGTGTGTGTAGTGTTGGGTGTGGGTGTGATCAGTGTCTTCGATGCTGTTTCATTTCTAGCTCTGTGCATTCAGACAGCTCTTCACCGCCGACTTAGCCATAAATACCGAGAGTACTAAGGAGACCTTGGAAGTGGCTGCTGAGCTAGTTGCCTTGGACGGAGGTTTGAACCCCAGCTAGACGGTCCTTCGATCCCATGAGGCCGATTTGCATAACAACATTATATCGACGATCCATCGCATCCAGTACCTGATGCAGTATTGTTGCTTTGTCGTTAGTCACCATGTGCAGGTTGTGAATGCTCTTGAGAAGCACTTTGGAGGCACTGCATCCAAGTGTGAGCTCAGTCCTGATCTAGACTTGTTTTATTCCTTCACAATGACTGCCACAAGATATCGTTCAGCATAGGCAGATTCTCAGGGAATTTTAACTAACTTCAGTCACTCTTTTATCTGTCCAAATCATCATTAATCTCTATCATGTTTCGAAACTTTCCTTATCCCAACTGTCTAGTAGCCATCTCTAGCATACCCAGTCGTTACAAGCTTTTGTGAATACAAGGGTGTTATGTGTTTATCTTATTTGGCTTGCCTCGCACTTCTAAGTATTTTCGTCAGAGGTGACCCATCATCTAGATCTCTCTCCTCGCTATATTCCTGAAGCTCAGGGTAGCCATCATTATCTGATTCAGAATCCGAATCGGTTTCCTGATCTAGATGAAGCTTTACACTATCAATCCCATATAACTCTTTATTCCTATTCAATGTGCAATATTGATATTCTGTTCTAGATGACTCTTCTTCTCTGACCAGCTTGTCTAGAGTAGGTGGGTTTACATCGATTAAGTCATATATATTACTGGGGAGGTCAACCCTATACCTGGCATTGTATGGTATGACTTGGAACTGAGCAAACTTTCCTCCCAGTACTGACCCGTACATTTCTGCTAAGATGTAGGAGCCCCCTTTCATCCTTCTGATTACGATCATTGGGCCTAGGTATCTAGGTTCCAATTTATTATTCAAACTATCTTCTACACATGTATTCCTTACAAGTACCAGGCGGCCAGGCTTGAAGTCATAATTGGTTATGGTCGCTTTATTTTCTCGTTCATAGCGAAGTACATTGTCTAGTTTAGTCTTACTCACACGTTCCCTCATGTCTTGGACATGTTGAATATGTTTAGCCATGGCTTGCGCTCTTAAGCCTATGAGTTCTTCAGTAGACAGTATACCACTTGGGGGTTTTACCAGCCAAGTCACTTCAACTATGTCCAGAGGTAAGATCGGATGCATGCCTAGAACCATGAAGTATGGTGAACAACCCATTCCTCGTCTAGTCGTGATTTGATCCGCCCATCATATATGCGAAAAGAAATAAAACCATTCACTTGGGTTACCATCTGTTGCTTTGTACAGAGCTTGACGGATATCCCAGTGGGGCCTTTCAATTTTGCCATTCGCTTGAGAATTGTAAGGTGATATTCTTATACCAGTGATCCCATATTTATCCTCAAGCCACTGGAGTACTGCCACCCATGGTCCACCATTATCAGTGACCATTTCGTCAGGACACCCCCAGCGACAAATGACATCTTCAAAGAACCATACCGCAATATTCTTAGCATTCTCAGCAGCCAGTGGTCTACCTTCTGGCCACAAAGACAGAGAATCACAGACATGAACTATGTATCTACATTTATTCGAGGGGATAGGCATTATCATAGTATCACAGTGTACTTTCTGAAATAGACTAGGTGTTGCTGTTCGACTAGGAGGGATCCTGAGCATTCTCTTCTGCCTGACTTGACACATGTGACAAGTCTTGATATACCAGCTCACGTCTCAATCTAGTTCAGGCCACCAAAATCTCTGTTCTAGAAGAGACTTTGTTGCATAAAATCCCCAATGTCCAAGTGAGTCATGACTCGCTTTTATCATGTACATTCAGTGATCTCGATCAACTACTAACTTGTGACACCCCTCTAAATTATGCCTGTATAACCTATCTTCTTTGTCCAAGAAGAAATTCCAGTAGTACTGTTTAAAATTGGTGTACTGCTTTTCATTATAATTCTCAGGTGTAAACTTAGGGTTTTTTAACCATTTCCTTACAAAATAAAGGTGTTCATCTTGCACTATACCACCCTTAGTTCAATGATCTGTTAGGTACTCTGCTGACTGTTTAGGGTCATATCAAGACTTCAAATCTACAAGCTTCCGTCCCATGTCTTCATCACGATTGCCAGACCCTCGTACCTCGGGTCTTGGCAACCTGACTACGACATGGAACTTCAGCTTGTTGGGGCCCGCCCCAAACCTGGCTTATTACTTAAATTCTGAGATGTTAGTTTTAGAGAAAATATATATTATGATCGTAATAGAGCTTCAGGATATACAATATTCAAAGTATTTGTACCCTTTTCTGTATCTGGAAAGAGAACTTGAATGCGCTGTCCTGAAGTGCAACGGCTAAGTGCTACATAGAGTTGTCCATGTGAAAAAACAGGAGTACGTAAATCTAATCCAATATAAGTAACTGACTGTCCTTGAGACTTGTTGATTGTCATTGCAAATGCCAGCCTGACTGGAAACTGGCGACGTGAAAATGCAATGGGAAGTTCAGATGTATCTGCATTGATTGAGATGCATGGAATAAAGACAACCTTGCCAGCATTGTTCCCACTAAGAAGACAACACTCTAATACATGGGGGTGACAACGTGTGAGAATCATTTGTGTCCCATTGCATAGGCCATTTCCTGGATCCAAATTGCGGAGAAGCATGAGAGGGCATCCAATTTTGAGAGCCAGCCTTGCACATGGCAACCCAGAAGCATTGAAATTTTGAAGAAATTCTACTGGATAAAGAGTAGTGGGATCATCCAACTCTTCTTCTATTATCTTGTCTGTACTCCAATAGGCTGTCTCTTGTCCTGGAAACATATCCAGAACCTGTTGATTGATTTCATCAACATCATCATTGCGTCCAGAGAGAATTGTTTGTTCTAAAAAAAAGCGATCTTCAAAATGGCCAGCTTGAATGTTTGGATAAATGTAACTGATAAGTCCAGAAAGTGATGGGTTGGCAAGGCGCATAGAATCTGGAAGAGAGATGGCTCTATCCTCAGTGAGTCCTTCTCCTGCACCAACAGTAAGCAGCCATTGAGCAAACTCTACATTCTCAGGAGTCTGATCCAGACGCATGTTTTTCTTCAAATGAATGACCTGGATCTGAGGCCATAATGGTGAACGGCAAAATGAAGCTGCAACAATTTGCTCTCGTGATCCCCATGAAACAATAGGCAATGTCTGACAAAAGTCTCCTAAAGTCAATAATCAGAAAGGTCAATCTATAGAGTCACATAATTAATACACATACCACCAAAAAGAACTGTTAGTCCACCAAAAGGAGCATCATTATTGCGGATATCACGAAGAGTGCGGTCAACGGTTTCAATATCATGTCTATTTTGCATAGGAACCTCATCCCAGATGATAAGAGAAGTTTGACAAAGAAGTTCAGCCAGATGGGTTCCTTTGCATATATTGCATGTTGTGTCATCACATGAAGGAATTGGAATTTTAAAAGTGGTGTGGCTTGTGCATCCTCCTACTAAGAGAATCGCTGATATACTGGATGAAGCACAGGCTAATACAATTAATCCTTGGGCATGAACAGCTGCAGCAATGGTATTACACACAAAGGTTTTTCCACCACCTCCAGCACTATGAAGAAATACTAATTTTCCTTGTTTATGAGTAACAGAATCAATAATTATGTCAAAAGCAGTCTTTTGCTCTGCATTGAATGTTTGAAGATTCTTAGCAACTAATTGCTGAAGAGATGGAATATCATAGGTCAGCTGTGCAGCCAGGAGAGGGTTATCCTCATATGCAGCCCAGTCCATAGTAGAGGCTGGCATCTGAGTCCACTCAGAAAGATGACGACCATGAGATTGAAGAAGCCTATCAATAAGGTGGAGACCAAAATCATAGAGCTGGGCATCTGTTGGATTTGGAACATCACATTGGTGGAGTTTATGTGCCAAATCATCACAAATATTATTCTTGAACTGCTCCCATAGCTCATCTGGCTTTGCTGGATGACAAAAGAGAAGAAGAGTTGCAAACAGTGATCGCAACTGTGCTCCTGACTTCATGATAGCTGCCTCCTCTAAGCATTGCTTCCATTCATTATCATTTTCCAGCAAACCCATAGCAATGCATGCCTCTTTGAAAGTAGCATACTCCACATTGTTTATAGTATGTAGATGTTGGAAGGATTGAGCACTGGCAACAGCAGTCAAAAGAAGCCATAGATAGAATCGTTCACCTGATGAGGGTGCAGCTTGATACATTCGACCAATAGTAGTGTATCTTTGGCATAACTTCCATGCTTTTTTATTCCAGGTATAATGAGCAGGAGTGTCCTGATATAAATATTGGTGTGCATTTGGATCCTTTTTATTGAGCTCAAACCATTGCAATAGAGTGGTTGTCTTTTCCTCTGCAGCTGCTAATATTTGTTCTGGGCTGGCATTCTCATCATATGTAATGAGCTGTTCATCAGGAAGATGAACCTGAAGACGAACAACATTTGGTTCCTCTTGATGTAGTCGAAATCCAAAGATCCTCCAACATGATTCAATAGCAGAAATATAGCATGCATCCAAAAACTCTTTGATCTCATCATGATCTTGAACCTCTAATGTAGTCCTATCATGGCCCTTGTATATGTATTTGTGGATATATTTAATGGCCTTGATAGTAACACAAACCTCCACATTGATGTGGCAGTCATAACGTGCACTGAGATAAGGATTGTATGGAACAACATTACAATTGTCATAGACAGTACATTTGTCACCATCTATTTTAACATACTGTCGACCATTGTTAGGGTGTGCCAGATTGGGATATCCATCAGTGGTGAATTCAGTATGTTCATTGAATTCTTTTGGATAGTTCTTTGTGCAATGACCATCTTTCATACAGCGATGGTCACAGGGACCATGCACCATACATCTTGTGATAATCTCATAAAGAATTGGATATTTTTCGGGATCTGGAATTTGAGCACATGAGACTGAATCAGCATCAGCAGGTGTACGGATTTTATATTCAGAATCCAAAAATATCAGAAGATGCATATGAGGGAGTCCACCCTTCTGAAATTCAATAGTATGCACCATAGCTTTAACTTTGCCAAATATTCCACCCTTCTTGATTTCCTTCAGTAAGGCCTCCTTTTTCAGCTCAAAAACTCTTGCTACAATATCTGGTCGGTCCTCTGCCTTTTGATTTGGTCCATCTGTACACTTTAAAGCCTCTACAATTTCTGGCCACTTTGGATTAGTTGTCATTGTAAGAAAGATATCTGGCTTTTGCAAGGCTCTACAAATGGCCATAGAGTCTTGATACAGCTGATACATTGCATGGGGGCTTCCAGTATGTGATGATGGTAAGACCAATCGTTTGCCAGTATTTTCAAACCCATCTTCATTAGTAGCTGCATCAACTACCCCTTTATAGAGATCTGCACAAATAGTTGTCTGGTTCTTGCGAATCCAGCTGAGATTATTTTGTTCAATTGATGCCCATGCATCCACAAAATACTGTTGTGTCAGTTTTCCTCCCCTAAATAGTGGTACATTTGGTTCAGTTGCTGGATGATGGTGTAGATGATAAGCATAATACATATTCTGAGTAAGTCTTGTCTATTTTCAGGTGCTTCTTGCAGTCTCTTCCAGGAGCATGTCTGGATTCCAACCTAATTCTCCATAGGGAAAAAGAAGAACATAATGAAGAGGTTGATAAGTTGGATGAAGTTGGCTAAGGCATTGAAGAGAATGATCATGCATACATAAAACAATATCCCAATATGGTTTAACAATTTCAGTTCCATCTCCTGGAATAATAGCAGCCAACTCATGAACTGTTGGAAGATTGTATCGTCGCCCATCAGTACCATCACCTACATGCAATCGTACTTCAATATTTGGATACTCATCATAGGGCTTGTCTTTCATAATGAGATATGCATGGCGATATATATCAACATATGGATTCACATCTTGCAGTAAATCCTGTAATTGAGACATAATCCCAGGGTGTAGATTAGGATTGCGACAATTGCACATACATAAGGCTTCTGCTGGATCATGTATATACAGCTGTGCATAAGACAAATTCTCTCCTTCTTTTGGCAACAAAGATCCCATCCGATGATGAAGCTCGCCAGATATACGAAAGCAGTATGGTCCAGAAGAATTGGTGATTGTCTCATCAATATTTACAGCTACAGATGTAAATGACAATGCTGCATTGTATTGTCTGATATCATAAAAAAAGGCTTTTGACATTAAATCATTGCCAAAGAGAAGATTTCAGAGAATGGTAGGAGCTGGATGAAGAGGAGGCAAATTAATTTGTCCTTGAAGGCAGCACATGCCAAAACAGGGATGAGCCTTGGACGAATTTTTTATACATTCATCAAACCAATGTGGTGCTCCACAATGCTCACCAACCCATTTCATCTTTCCCAAATCTTGCTGAGAGCATGGTTCAACATATGGGCATCTGGCCTGAGGAAGAGATGTAGAAATAGGTGGTAATGGTGGTGATAATGATCGTGATCTTGATTGTGATTCTGGTGGTGGTGGTGGTGATTCCGGTGGTGATGGTACAGAATGAGGATCAGTATCTACATTTGTGCTCTGTCTCTGTTCTCTTTGATTATGATTATCGGATGAAACAGAAACAGAATGATGACTATTTAGCTGAATAGGAGCACCACCTCGGGCACTACCACATGGCCTTCTACGTTGTCCACGTCTTGTAAGAAATACAGGTAGAGATGGAATAGTAGGCATTGGATGTTCTACTGGACGATCTAACTGAGATGGAATTCATGTCTCTGGTGGTATATAAAGCTGTGGAAGTGGAACATCAGGATCAGGACCTGGATGTTGTGATCAACCCCTACGATGAGAGGGTGAAGTCATCTGTAGGTGCTGAAGACGATCACGCTCTCTCTCTGACTGGTGATCATGCTCTGGTGTAACAGGAGGAGGAAATTGGAAGGCATTATTCTCATAGGTGGGAGTTGATGGTTCCCTAATAAAGAAGAGAGATTATGAGCATACATTAATGGTAGAAGCTACTGAAATAGACATACATGGCAGTGCAGCAAGAAATCACCTGATTACAGCAGGACAGTTTAGACTGAGAGCAATCAGAAACAGAATCTGACAGTGAGCTTTAGAAAGCCACCACTGTAACAGGAAACACACAGAATAGACAGATCTGCTTGAAGAAGAGACATCAGCAAAAACCATAGATTCAGTAAAGATAAGGGAGCAGTACTGTGAAAACTCCACCAAACAGGGCTATTAGGAAGCTATGAGAAGGATGTATATAACAGGAAAATAAAATAACACTTACCTGTGACAGGGGAGACTGACAGTCAATGGGGAAGATGAGGGGAGGGAGGAAAGTGCCAGAATGGCATGGGTGCAGCATGGCCCAGGCTGTGGCAGTGCTGACCGGTCATTCAATAGCCGGTTGTGGCAGTGCTCACTGGGAAAGACTGAAAATTCAAAGTCCGGTAATTTACATAAGCATTCTGGTGGCTGTGCGCATCCTATCTTATATATATGATAAGGGGTGTTTTGTTCAAGAACTGCCAAATAATTTGGTTCTTATTTTCCTGTGCTAAGTATATGTCACGGTAATCTTGTTCTTGTATTCTAGCTCTGTCCAGTTCGTTCTCTAGATCGGAGATACTAGTGGCGAGGGTATATCCTCCTCTGGTATCTATTTCACTTTTAAAATCATCCAGTTCTTTAGGAATCATAGTAGTTCCTGGTGCAACTTCATAATCTAGATTACCAAAATCCTCTAGTTCCATGCCTTCTAGATCAGGATAGACTTCGTCTCCAGGTTGTGGGTCTCATCTAGATAGCCCATCTGCTGGAAATGTCACTCCTTGTACATGTCTAAGTGTGAAATGGAACATCAGGATTTCTTCAATCCATCTGTTTATAGTTGTGTTAGGTCCCATCCCTGGGTTACTTAACATTCCTTTGATGTACTGTGCATCAGTCTCAACAACCAAGTTCCTGACTCCAATTAGCCAGTATTGACATGCTTTCAAGGCATGCAAGAGGCCGTAAAGTTCTCATTTTGGTTGGGAGAACCGTGCTTCTCGTTCATTCAGTGTTATAGACCCAAATCGTGCATAGTGACATTTACTTGGATCTTCTTCGTTGATCTGATAGATAATGAACCCTATGGCCTTGTAGGATGTATCCACTGCAATCCCAATCTTGCCTTTGCCATCTAGCCGTAGTGGCCTAAGGGCAGGGCTATCTAGAACAGCTTTCTTTAAAGCATTCATAGCATCTTGCTGCTCTTGGTCCCAAGTAAACGGTACACTGTTTTGTGTTAACCTTACTAGCGGCTCCAAGATTTTGGAATAGTCTTTGATATACATTCTACGAACTCCACAGGTTCCTAAGAAGCCTCAAACATCTGTTAAGTGTTTACATGGTCCCCAACATTTGATTACTCCTGCTCTATCAGCACTGATTTTTCGTCCTTCATAAGTACACAGATGCCCTACTATGGTCATCTCGTCAACACATATATACAACTTAGGTCCTGAAAATGTCCCTCCACAGTACTTCATTTGCTGTACCACTCGATTCATATTTTGCATGTGTTCCCATACAAAATGTTGAATACCAGGGTTCTTGGGGATAGTCTCATATGATCCATTATCAGTCTCATACCTAGATTTAGGTCCTCGAACTGGCACATCATCTATATAAGGCCTGGTAACATGTGGGATTTCTTCTCTTAGTATATGTGTCATGTCTTCATGAAAGATGGGTATAGAGTTTGTCCAACCCATAGGGAGTTTTACCAGTCGCATTGATCCGAAAGGCATTTGGAATGTTGTGTAGTCACGAGAACTGATGGCTATATTTCGCTCATCATATCCCACATACAGATCTAGACAACCTCCACAAGCTCTCCCAGTGAAATGTTCTGATAATTCATCTGTTGCTGGTGGAATGCCTGAGTGTGCAATTGTTACCGCATTCAAGGGTTCCAGACTGTGGACTAGACGAAGACTTTTCCCATCCTGCTTAATCACACAAAACCATCTGGATCTATATGACGAATTCAAAGGCTCATAAACACCAGAGTCGATTTTTGACTTGATAGTTCTACACACCTCATCATAGATCCCAGGTGGGATTGGGATGTTTCTCAAAACCAAAGGTGTGTGAGGTACTACAGGTATGTCTATGGGTGGAAAGAAATCTTCTCTAAAGTGCCCCGCCTCTGTGTCATCCCAGGCAAAGCCTTTTTCTTGAAGACACATGAAGTGGTGTACAAGTTTCCTTTCTTCTGGCCAAAGAAATCCTATAGGGTGATTTTCCTCAATCTTAAGTCTTCTTTCTGAAGTATAATGTCCTGTGGGTACAAATTCAGGTGGGTGAGGATTTAACTCGGGCATCCCTTCCAGAGGGTTGCCTTTTATCTCTCTTATGATCCTGAATTTGTCTGGGAGGTCACCTAGAAGTGGTTTGACCTTTAACGCTACAGGTTTATACTTCTTAGTAGCTAATACCGATACCAGTTTATAGCTATTGTTATTCATTCTGTCATCTAGATGTTCAGAACCAGGCACCAATGCTGTTTTTTGGTATTTTTCCTTAGTTGTTGACCCTTGTCTAGACCAGTCAGTACATTTTACATTATATATTGGTATTGAATGCAAATCTAGATGAGCTTTATCGTCACTATCTCATTCATACATACTGTTACAACATGATGATGCTTGCTGCAAGATCTTCCCATTAAAATAGGCTTCTAAGAGATCTGCAGCAGGTGCATCTTTTCATAGTTCATTATCACAATTGACGGCCACCATGAGGAACACATCTCGAAGGTTTTCTTTTGAGAAGCTCGCTTTGTCCTCAGGGCTGATATAGGCTTCAATCTCAATGATTCCATCACAGTTCCTGACAAATTGTACCACTAGCTCTCCCTGATTGTCCATCAGATCTTCGAGCTGTGAAAACCCTTGGTCTCAACAGGTCTAGATAACTTAGACTGTGCCCCTCTTGTATAAGTGGGTATGGTGCATCATCGACCAGTGTTAGGATCAGTGATGGTGATGACCTGACCTCCGTCAGAATTATTCTGTATTATGCTTTCAGTTACCACATCAAATGGTCTTCCCAGAAGTACTTTGTAGGCTGGATTATCTATAATATGTACTTGCAGATAGACTACCATGTCTTGGAATACAAATGGAACATTTCTTGCCAGGCCTAAGGTCTTAGTGAGAGAACCATTTGTGCTCTGCATGTGGATCATTTCATCTGGGTCCCAACCAATATCTAGACTATGAGCTATATGCTCGGCCATAGAGACAATTTGTGAACCCCCATCCACTACACATTCTTCATGTTGACATGCTCTCAAAGTGTTTACCAGTGTAATTTTGCGAAATGTATCAATATATACATTTTACAACATCCTGGCATTGAGATAACAAGGAATATGAATAGAGCGCAGTATAATATGAATAGAGCGCAGTGTAATGCACACAGACCACAGTGATATCCATATTGCATGTGATACAATATGTGCGCATATCAGTCTTGAGTGATGATTGGTAGAATGCATGCTCTAACTTAGAATGATACGGGATACGGTCACACTAAGTACAAGAGTCCAGCATTTGATACTGAATGCACTAGAAACAGACTGCATACGCACTCTAATGCATTAATGAAAAGCTGACCTGATACTGGGAAAACTACATGACACACTGATCTATGATGCACAGGGCAGAGATTGATCAAAGAGTCGCGCGCGTGTATGAAATGATGGCTAAGAATAGAGAACTCCGAGGGAACCCAATTTGGCAATAGAGCGCAGTGCCTAGGCTTACCACGGGTATCCCCCACCTACCAGAGAAAACTAGAAACTCAGGAATAAATGAGGATACAGCCTATATGACCGGCTGTTACTCCTGGTATCCTCCGAAGAAATAATGAGTGACATGCCAACCAATAGAGCGCAGTGCGAGTGGAGTCTCAACCATGAGGAGTTAGAGTCTGGTCTCAAGATAGACCTCTGACCGAGTGTCCAGCCTCGGGCATGCTATAACAACACGTGCACGTTGCAATTGATGATGTTCCGGTATTGCAACAGTAGTGTATTAAGTTGTACCGACTTGTAGGATGCAGAAATGTATAAATACGATATTGTAGATAGAGTAACATAGGTTTTTAACCCCCCCTGTAATAGTGACAAGCTTATTTGATACGCGCGCGATTCCGTTGGAGCTGTTTGAGCCTCGCACTTTGTCCATTAGTGACGAGTCAGAGGTGTTGAACCCCAATTGTGACGGTGCAAGAGACAATAGCTATTCACCCTAGCACTGGGAGTGGTTCGTAACTTCGAGCGATAGAATATAGACGTCTTTGATATTAATTTGAGTGATTTGAGTCGTGAGCATGGCCGATAAGGTTTGCAGGGCACTCCATACTTAAGTTGCATTGATTGTTTGACTTGAGCTCTGTGTTGAGATTGAGAGGTTCGTGTCAGTGTAGGCACTACTCTATTGATTGAGAGTTTTGTGTGATGCGAGGTATTACAAGCGGCAGAGGTTCAAACCCTTTGGCTTGGTTAGTGCTCGCTCTGGTTTATTTCCACAAGTTGGCAAAGGTTCAAACCCTTTGGCTTGTCGGATGGGGTTCTCTGTGATTGTGTGTATTCTCTGGATCGCATTGGTTAAAATCCTGTGGGTCTACGATCGGTTAGGAAACTCGAGCGCCTAGGTTAGAATCCTGTGGTTCTTGTGGATTGTTTAATAGGAATTGGTTTCTGCTTCGAGCGCAGTTGTTTAAGTGGTGTTTAGGGTGTTATTGATAGGGTGCAGTGGTTATTAGAGTCCCGTGCGATTCCTAGAAAGTTGTAGAGACGTTTAACAAAGTTGCGTTGTGTTATACACCCTTGCCTTGAGGCCCGGCGACGGAAGTCGCACCTCTTGTTCTGAGAAAAGCCTTTGGACTTAGAGAAGTCTGGATATTATACGAGAGCTCCTGCTCTGCGTGTCTTAGAGATATTGAGAATTCAGTTGTTTGGGTTCGCTACTTTCATCGCATTAGAATCCCCCCACGAACTTGAGTGTCTTTGTGTGTGTAGTGTTGGGTGTGGGTGAGATCAGTGTCTTCGACACTGTTGCATTTCTAGCACTGTGCACTCAGACGACTGTTCATCTGGAGCCCACCGCGAGGGGGGGAAGTAGTTTTCAAAACCTGATACGATTGGATTCAAGAGAATCTAGTTGCGCGCGAGTGAAACAATTATATATTATCTTTGATTTCCTCCTCCGAAAGCGAACCTGCTAGACGAGTATCATCTCGATTATTGTTTAGTGAAAACGGGTAGAAATACCCTAGAGAGCGTTGCATATTTGAGTCAGAATAGCTGGACGTATTCTGCCTCGAGAGCCTAAGACTAGGTCGGAGAAACAAGCGAGTGGTGTTAGAGTACCACCTGCTTACCCTCTCGATCCTGAGAAAAGACGTCGGGATAGAATCGACGTGAACCAAGAGGTTCAATGGCAGAGGAGCGCATCAATATCTGTGTCCCCTCCACCAGTCGAGCCCAACTTTAGTCTCTTTCGAGTTTGGGTATCTCCCAGTGAAACTATCCCCACAGAGCATGGAACTAGCTCTGGTTTGAACTCGCAACCTATTGAAAACCAACCACCGGGTCAGTCGAACCCTGGTAATCAGAATATTGTGACAATGGCCGCTTCTATGCCAGGCCCAAATGAAAAGGCTGCACCAAGATTTGAGAGCTCCTCTGATCCCGAGGAACTCGAGAGATTCTTCACGTGCCTTGAAGACCTCTTCACCAAGTGTGCAATCGTGGATGAAGATGAGAAGAAGAAAGCTGCGGTGTCATATACGGACATCCGTACCGAGCGACAGTGGAAGGTACTCCCAAAATACAAGACTGGAGAAAAGTATGAGGACTTCAAATCCGAAGTAATGGATTGTTACGATGGCACACGCGATGGTGATCGTGATGCCGTCTTGGAGTTAAAGAGATTGGTCTGCAGATACGATATAGCGCAGATCTCGGACAAGAGTGAGTACATGGCATTCAGGAGGGAATTCCAAGTCCTGGCAGCTTCGCTCGCGTCGGTGCAATCGAACAGGGAACTTGTGGATGCTTTCTTGGCACCTATGTCAGATGAGTTGTACAGATCAATCAAGTTGCAGTTGGAGCGTCTCCCATTACCTGCGGGTTTATCAAAAAGGGAGCTTGCAAACCCATATACCTTGAACGAGGTTATGCAAGCTGGGTTGAATGTGCTACAAGGAGTATTCTCGTCTATGGACAGAAAACGAGATGAAGCGCGAGGTATTCCTGGGAGCTCCACAAGAGAGCAACACAGGTCTACAACGACTGCATGCAATGCAACCGTGGAAGAAGATCGTATGGTAAAACAAGAAGAGATCAGGAGCATGATGGCAGTCATGAAGGACTTCATCGAGCAGCAGACCTCTGCGAGTGACAAACGACTTGCGAGCATGGAGAAATCAATGTTGGAGAATCAGAAGAGCATTCTGACATTCTTGCAACAACAATCGAGCAGAGCTCCAGGTCCCTCGTATGATCCTGGACCGAGATTGATGGGGTATGGGCATACGCATAGCACTAACCCATCGCGCGCATGCTTTTTCTGTGGAGATACAGATGGGCATATGTCAAACGAGTGCTTGGTCAAAGCCTCATATATCAAGTCGGGCAAGATCGAGCTCGTAGATGGAAGAGCGCGTCTTCCTGGTGGAGGTGACATCCCCAAGGACATTCGAGGTCAGTATGTGAAGGAGCGCATTGACAAGTACTACGCGCGTGTGAAGGCTAGCAAGGTCCAGAGCCAGAATGTGGTGATTGCTTGGACATCAACACCAGGTCTGTTCCATGTGCCAGGAGGATACAGCGCGCTACTCCAAGACAAACAGGAGTTAGAGAGACAGGTGTATGCGATGAGATCGCTACAAGAGAGCAATGATACGGGTGTTAGAACTCGGAGTAAAGGCCCTCCACCTGATGATCCAATTTCCCAGATACCCAACGATGAAGATAGGGAGCAGGGTTTTTCTAGGTGTTTGATGAAGGCAGGAGGGGACCAATATAAGATCAGTGGAGTTGCCAGGTCTGGTTCACCATCACCCCCGGAGGACGCAAAAACCAAAAAATGGAGTGGAGCGGTAAGAGTTGAGGTATTGAGTGACTCGTCTGATAGCGAAGATGAGGAGCACGTATCTAAAGTGACAAAAAGGAAGAATGTGGCAGTAGTAATGCCCCCCCAGAGTAAAAAGCAAGTACGGATGGACCCCGTACCCAAGGATATACCAACTACGCGCGATGTGGCACCCGAACCAGAGATACCATACCTGGTTGCAACAGATGTTACCAATGCAGGTAAGCAGGGAGGTCCTTCAAAGAGATTACAGAAGACAACGGGGTTTGTACCGTACATAGCACAAGAAAAACAGTCAGCTTATCATCTGAAAGCACCGGTAGAAGACCAAGGAAACTCACCCGAGGTATTGGAGAGACTCATGAAGTCCCCCATTGCTGTGATGGTTGGAGAATTACTCGCACTCTCGAAAATTGGTGGTGCAGTAAAGCAGGAATTGACTATGAAACGTGTACCGTTGGGAAAGTCCAAGAAAACTGGGAAGCAACAGTTCGGACTAGTGATTGAAGAAGATTCAGAATCGGAAGAAGAATCTGCAGAGCGAGTGTTCCCATTTGCAGAGGAAAAGGTGGAAGATGATAACAATGGACTACCAACTGGAGCGATACATTTCTCACAGGTTCCATTTGTTGGGACATTCATCGTAACCACTGAAGCTAGGAATGGCATACCTGAAGGTGCACTGGTCTGGCAAGACCCCTTCGAGCAGTACTTGAATGATGCAGAAGAAAAGGGAGAAGTCCCAAAGCAGGTTTATGTTGCGAAGGACTCACAAGCCTTGCGCTCTGTATACCCTTACATAAATGGTGCAGAGCGTTTTGAGAGTCTGTATGATACGGGTTCGCAAATTGTGTCCATGTCAAGTCGAGTTGCAGACCGATTGGGTCTAATATACGATCCAGACAAAGTGATCAACATGCAATCAGCAAATAAGCAAGTTGAGAAGTCCCTCGGAATGGCGAAGAATATCCCATTCTTATTTGGAGATATTACGGTTTACTTGCAAGTGCATATTATCAAGGACCCCGCCTATGATGTATTGCTAGGTCGTCCTTTTGATGTATTGACTACAAGTACTGTTTACAACACCACAGATGGTGGTCAGACAATTAAAATAAAGGATCCCAACTCCGTACGATGTGCCATGATACCCACATTCCCTAGAGGACAAAAGAAGTTCATCACACAGGAAGTTGAGGAGGGTTTTCAGTGATTGATGATTTGATCAATGATCAAGGAGAGTTAGCACTGATAATCGAAGCTGATTGCAATGGAGACCTGGTGATCAGCGGATATGCAAAACCCACAGGATCCCAGACTTTTAACAAGGAAGAATTACAGGCAGTATATGCTGTTGCCAGCTCAACGGTGCGTGACGAGAATACAAAAGCACACAGGACACTATCCACATACTTTGGGGCATTAGAAGATATAAAAGATATAAGAAAACAGAAATCGGAAGCCGTGCAGGCGGCATGCAAATCGAAACCATGCTCTCCAGACACGCACGCGACTTCACAGACCGTGCGCGAGTCTAAATCAGGTTCGACGAAGACACGTGCGACTACAGAAACTGCGCGCGATGCTAAAACGAGTCCAGGAGATATGAGTGCAACTTACTTCTATGAGAAAACGGATATAACATGCGAGAAACCTGCAGTTGGTTCTGTAAAGGATGTATTTGTAACGAAAAAGTACAAACCAGTTGTGCAAAAGGTCAGACCTATTACGGGAGGTCTACCCTCGGAATTCAGGATTGTGCGCAAAATAAAGGGTGATCCACTCAGGGATATGCCTCAGTTAAGTACGCATCCACCCGAGTTTACACCTACAGGCCGTTATACACAGGAGCGCAAAGAGATTATTGATCGAGTACATAGTGAGGAATTCCTTTGGGAAGAAGAGCGCAAACTTATGCACGAATTCATGAGTGTACAGAATGAAGGATTTGCATGGGATGATACAGAGCGAGGTCATTTTAAGGAAGAATACTTCCCACCTGTGACCATTCCAGCAGTGGAACATACTCCCTGGATACAGAAAAATATACCGATTCCACCAGGGATATTTGACCAAGTATGTAAAATCATCAAAACGAAGATTGATGCTGGAGTATATGAGCCATCAAACTCCTCATATCGTTCGCGATGGTTTTGTGTGGTCAAGAAGGATGGAAAGAGTCTGAGACTCGTCCACAGCTTGGAGCCATTGAATGCTGTAACTATAAAGCACTCGGGTGTGCCCCCTGCGACTGACGAGCTTGCGGAACATTTTGCGGGATGCTCCTGTGGGGGTACCCTCAATTTGTATGTAGGATATGATGAGAGAACATTAGATGAAGACTCAAGAGATATGACGACGTTTCAGACGCCGTTTGGCGCGCTACAACTAGTGACATTACCAATGGGGTGGACCAACTCAGTACCGATATTTCATGATGATGTGACTTATATTCTGCAAGCGGAGGTACCACATGTTACAATATCCTATGTAGATGATGTCCCCGTATGAGGAGCAAAAACGCGCTATGAAATAAAGGGAGGAGGCTATGAAACAATACCTGAAAATGCCGGAATACGAAGATTCGTATGGGAACACTTCCAGAATATGAACCGCATTGTGCAGCGCATGAAATATGCAGGAGGTACATTCTCTGGTCATAAGGCTGTACTTTGCGTGTCAGAGATAATGGTTGTGGGACACCGCTGCACTTACGAGGGTAGAAAGCCAGAAACTGATAGGGTCGGAGTCATATTGAGATGGGGTCCTTGTGAAGATCTTGGAGATGTGCGCTCCTTCCTGGGAACAGTAGGAGTACATCGAATGTTTATCAAGGGCTATGCAGAAAAAGCAGATGCCTTAACCAAGCTCACGCGCTTGAAGGTACCATTTGTGTTTGGTACAGATCAGGAGGAAGCAATGCAGATGCTTAAAGATGCACTGCGCGATTGCCCTTCTTTAATGCCAATTGATTATGAGTTGCTGACCGCGGTAATACTTGGTGTGGATACATCATACCGCACGATTGGGTTTTATATCTGCCAGGTAGACCCAGATAACCCTAAATGAAGACGATATGCGCGGTTTGGTTCTATTGTTTTAAATGAGCGTGAAGCTCGTTTCTCACAGCCCAAACGAGAATTGTATGGACTCTTTAGAGCTCTGCATGCTTGTCGACACTGGTTGTTTGGGGTTCGGAAACTTGTAGTTGAGACTGATGCGAAATACATTGCTGGGATGCTTAGGAACCCGGACGAAGTCCCTAATGCAGCAATAAACAGGTGGATTGAGTCAATATTAATGTTCCACTTTACTTTGGTACATGTTCTGGGAGAGAGACACGCTCCAGATGGTTTATCCCGACGCAGCTTTCAACCTGGAGATGAGGAATACTCAAACCCAGAAGACGATTACGGTCCACAGGAAGAGGACCCTTGGGAATTCGTCAATGAGACCGAGGACCAAGTAGAAGAGATGGCAGACTTTAAAGACAGGATTGACACAAGACATGGCTTCGTAACAATTAACAGAGTGGTACATGACTTTTACGAAGATAAAGTATTACAAGAGGCAACCGAGCGTGGTGAAATGTACTCAGTACTGTATAACGCGGGACCACTCCTACCCGAGGCAGCTGAGTATAGTGACACTGAACACTATGATGAAGAATGCAGGAGTGGGTATGCAAAAATGCTGGATCACCAGTTACCTCTGGTCATTAAATGGCATGAAAACCCTACCGTGCGTTTACCAGGATTCAAGGATGACCAGTATCGCAACTTCATCAGATATGCGAAGAACTTCATTGTTGATAAGGGCAGACTGTATAGACGGGATATAGAGTCCGAATACAAGCTCGTTATATATCCAGACAGGCGCATGTATATAATGAAGGCCGCGCATGATCAACTGGGACACCGAGGGATGTACGCGACGAAGA